>JABSSZ010000147.1:0-25399 GCA_013755755.1 Fusarium sp. NRRL 25184
CGGCGGCATGGCCATGAACGACGAGGAGACCGTCGCCCTCATTGCTGGCGGTCACACCGTTGGAAAGACCCACGGCGCTGGCTCAAGCGACCACGTCGGCCCCGAGCCCGAGGCTGCTGATATCGCCCAGCAGGGTCTCGGCTGGCACAACAGCTACAAGAGTGGCAAGGGTCCTGACGCAACTACCTCCGGTCTCGAGGTTACCTGGACCAGCACTCCCGTCAAGTGGAGCCATGACTACCTCAAGTACCTCTTCCAGTTCGAGTGGGAGCTCACAAAGAGCCCTGCTGGCGCTCACCAGTGGGTTGCCAAGGATGCTGACGCCACTGTTCCTCATGCCTTCGACCCCAGCAAGAAGCAGAAGCCTACCATGTTGACCACCGACTTGGCTCTGCGATTCGACCCTGAGTACGAGAAGATCTCTCGTCGCTTCCTCGAGAACCCAGATCAGTTCAACGAGGCTTTCGCCAAGGCCTGGTTCAAGCTTACCCACCGTGACATGGGTCCCCGCGACCGATACCTTGGCCCTGAGGTTCCCAAGGAGGTCTTCCTCTGGCAAGATCCCGTCCCCGAGCGTGACTACAAGCTCGTCGACGACGGCGATATTTCCGCCATCAAGAACGAGATCCTCAAGTCTGGTGTTGATGTCTCCAAGCTCGTCTCTACCGCTTGGGCCTCCGCATCCACCTTCCGAGGCAGTGATCTCCGTGGTGGTGCCAATGGCGCCCGTATCCGCCTTCAGCCCCAGAAGGACTGGGAGGTCAACAACCCCGCTCAATTGAGCAAGGTCCTCAGCACTCTTGAGGGCATCCAGAAGAAGTTCAACGACTCTCAGTCCAGCGGCAAGGCCATCTCCCTTGCCGATGTTATTGTTCTTGCTGGTTCCGCCGCCGTTGAGAAGGCTGCCAAGGATGCCGGTTTTAACATCACCGTCCCCTTCGCGCCCGGTCGCACCGACGCTACACAGGAGCAGACCGACGTCCAGTCAATCGACCACCTTAAGCCTTTCGCCGACGGTTTCCGTAACTACGGCTCTTCTACAGACCGCGTCAAGCTTGAGCACCAGCTCATTGACCGCGCTCAACTCCTCACACTCAGCGTCCCTGAGCTCACCGCTCTCATCGGTGGTCTTCGTGCCCTCAACACCAACTATGACGGCTCATCGCATGGTATCTTCACCAACCGTCCTGGTGTCCTGACCAACGACTTCTTCGTCAACCTGCTCGACATGAGCACCGAGTGGAAGGCCGTCGGAAACGGTGACGTCTTCGAGGGCACTGATCGCAAGACCGGCGCCAAGAAGTGGACCGGTACCCGTGCTGATCTCGTCTTTGGTTCACACGCTGAGCTCCGCGCTACAGCTGAGACATATGCTGAGGCTGGCGGACAGGAGAAGCTTGTCAAGGACTTTGTTGCTGCTTGGACCAAGGTGATGAACCTGGACCGATTTGATCTTGCCAACGGTTCTTCGCCCAAGGCATCTCCTCGACTGTAATTAATGAGCAATGTGGCAAAATACCATTGAGAATGAAATGATTACGAATTTTACTAGTTAATTACATCTGCCCTCTATTCTCTCCCCAGTGATGCACTTTGTGATTGTATGTATCGATTAATTGATCTTGGCTTTATTCAACGTCCTGACGAAGTTCGTGATGGCGGGGTAGGGACGAGCCTCGGTCCGGAAGTTGATCGGAGCTTACAATACCATGGCTCAATTCTTACACCAAATGGCACCATTTGAGCGACATCTACAGTCCCAAAGGGATGTAATATAACTCAGGACTTTTATCCTAGGTGACAAAAAGCCTTAGGTAAACTTAGCAGAGTTTAGTATAATTTAGGATAGATTTAGAAGATCTTAGACTACCTTGATTCAATGTCAGAAGTCTTCTTGCACATATTCATCCTCTAGGAAGTTAGCCGATTGCTTGAATGGTCTCACCATTGACGTATTGTTTCACTGCTTTGCGGCGCATTTGCTGATGCCCTGTTCAGTAGAAGTTGCCTTCGGATCTGATACCTCGCGACGGCCCCACTGCCGGGTGATCCCCGAGCATTCCGATCATGTGAAGTGCCGTTCCGATGAGGCTGAACTCAAAGTCACAGATGAACAACCAACATGACAACTGAAGACATAAGCCTGTACATCTGCACAAAGGAATCAACGAATCATAACCCCAAAGGATTTGCATGTATCAGCAACCTTAGCAAATGGTAGCCTCTTTCCTCTATTTCTCCCACTTCTTCTGCTGGCACGAGGTAAATGCTTTAATAATATATATACACCCATTCAGATTTGTGCTCTTGTGTTACAATATTAATCGCAGAGTTCGACCTGACCTTGTGACCAGAACTTGAATCATCGATACGTGTAAAATAAGGCGCCTCATCCGAATCATGACATAAAGCTACCAAACTCAACATTCCTTCTGATCATACAGCCGTGACCAGAAACACAAATGAAATGGCCTTTGAAAGAACTCGCAGGGGAGACCTCGAACAGAGAGCTTCTCAAGCTATGCATTTGCTTGAAGACGTCATAACCCTTGGTTTTCCCATATACCGCCCTCGCACGACAGAGACGCAGCTCGTCGGGCTTTCAGAAACAACCGCAAATTTGATCCTCACTTCACAAGGCATGAAGCCTTTTAATCCCCTAGTTCCTTCGTCAGCCTTCTAGAACCTATCGCGCAAGAGCGCCTTCGAATCTCCCAGGAGGAGCTGAGATGATTGGCCAAGTCTATAAAGCCGTGGGCAGGAAAGACGTCAGCTCTTTGATGGCCGCATGGATCTGTCGACTCACGAGATGTGGGACTGAATGGGGAAGTCAGTGCTCGATCCAGGATGGGTTGTACTCCCCGAGCAAACCATAGGAGCCTCCCAATAGCCGCAACGGTCATAGGCTCGAGCCTCTGAAAATGGCAAACCTGGTCGACGACAAGGCCCAATGGGACGGGAGAGATGACGTTCTCGACGGGCATTGCTTTGTCCGAGTTCGTCAAATCCGTCTTGGGCCATAAATATCTTAGCAAGCTTAGAGGAGTATAATCCTAAGGCTTATGATGAGATTTACTAAATTATCCTAAACTTAGGCCTAAGTTCCACATTTCTCTTCTAACCTCAGGCACCAGAACTGTATGCGTTGTTCCAGTTCTCGCAGACAGCTCTAACGCGCAGAAGCCTTGCCACCTCCACCCTTTTTCAACGCGTAAGTTGGCGACTGATTGCGAAGACTACCCAGGTCATCACACGAAAAAGCCAGCACGCTCTACGACACTACACAAGACCTCCAAGCTTTCTGGCCCCTTCAGAATCACACGCGCTGCGATGGGCGCATCGCCTAGGGGGCAATCCCCAACATCCACGCCCAGAGGGAATCGAAGATTCACCATCTAAGAAGCTGAAGACAAGCAGAAAGGTGCCCCAACCAGATGTGTTATTTGCAGTTGAGACTTGTGGCTGAGAGCTTATATCACCACACTGAACTTAGTGCCCCAAGACAAATTCCTGTTGAACGACAAAAAGCCAGGTCCCGACCAGCTTTTCAATACACACCCCAGACGGTTTGCCGAAGATCAAACTGCTGCCAGACACACCTCAGGTCCAAGAATGGAAGAAGGCAAACACAGGCAAGGAGTTTTAGGAAATTCCTGCTGAAGTACTCCTCGGGGAGCTGGGACCCAGAGAGCCATTTATACGATTATCGAGGAAGAGGAGACCCGACCAGAATAACGACAATATCCTTGAATTTCTTGCCAGGAAGCTTAAGGCTGACGGCGTATATCTCCAACCGATGAAGTACCTCGGTACACTATGTACGTGTTTCGTCTTTGAAAGATGTTGTTACATACAACCTGTTAGACCAAGCCAAAAGCTCGGGGAACCCCTTGCTATAGCAAGGTCTTCCTATGGTATATGACTGACTAATACAACCCGATGAGGCGTATGAACAACTCGAGACAAGAACCGCCGAGTAAGCACAGCTCATAGCCAAAAACGCCACTGAGAGCAAGACTGGTGGTCAACAGCCCGCTGTGATGAGGTTACGGGTTTAAAAGAGGCTTCAGTCCCAACACCCTAAGGCCAAGGACACAAATTAACACATATGGGCAATATACTCATTGCGCGTAACACCGAAGAACAAACCCAAGTCAACAAAAACTCCCCAGATACATATCCGAACCATAATATACACCGAAAACGGATCGATGACAAGCCAGCACCTCAGACAGCCACTCCTACTACCCGAAGCTGCTGAAGCCATTACCAGTGATTTCAGACAACATAACACCGAGAGCGTACCATCAATAGAAAGGGAAAGGTGGGAGCTTGAGAAGATTGCTGCGGTTTTAAGATATGGAGGCAGCTTGACACACAGTCAAGTCACCTGAACGGCAAACCACATATTTAGCCTGGAAATACTATCCAGAAGCGAACAAGAAAAGCTGGCCTACTCCCGGGCGTTCATGAAGATGGATGAAGAAAAAGGATCTATAGCACAACTGGATCCATCACTCATCGCCTTAGACGACTTCCTCCGCTGTCTAGAGAATGTCCTCAACGGTGCACGCGTTATACGAGCAATGGTCCAATACACTTACAGTCGGGGCATTAACCCCTTCTCGATCGGAGACCCGGGACCAAACCAGGATGAGCGAGGTCGTGCCAGAGAGGGTAACCTATCACCATGCTTTGAACTAACAGCTTTTGAGAGGAGCTTGAGATCAGGGTCTAAAAATCCATTTTAGGCCATCAATGCCTTAGAGCAAGCTTAGAGTAGTATCATCCTAAGGCTTATGATGAGATTTACTAAATTATCCTAAATTATTCTAAATTATCCTAAATTAGGCCTAAGTTCCACATTTCTCTCCTAAGCTCTGCAGCGCTCTCATTCGAGTATGCGATGATTATCATGTAAATCCATCCTCTTCTAATGGGAGAAGTATCCAGAGTTAGGAATAGGCGCCCTGTCCAACTTGAAGTATCCAGGCTGCAACTTCTGAAACACTTGTTGAGGATCATACTTCTTCGCAATGCCCTTCAGCTTGGCCTTGTTACTCGTGCCGTAACTAGCAATGACATCCTGATATTGACTTGCGTAGTTCATGTAAACGTAGTCATTGTTGACTCCGCGAGCCTTGGCCTCCTTGGTCACTACCTGGAAGATATCAGACATCCAGCTGTAGATAGCATCGTCATCGGACTGGTTGTTCCACATAGCGCATAGCTGCAAAATGAATAGAGGTTCGCCTTCGGGATCGATACCAAGGGCGTTGCCTCCATTCTTCTGCATCTGCTTAAGCTGGGGAGTAGTAATTCCCTGGACCACGAACGCAGGTATAATTCCAGAAATATCAGCAACTGTAGGAACAGTCTTGTAAAAGTAATCCCTTGCAAATTCCAAGATGCCGTGATCAAGCTTGGTAGTAATGACGTAGTAAACCTCACGAAGTCCGGGAGGGCTATCATTAATGATCTCCTTGCCCCACGCGGCGAGATCTCTGTTCTGCGTGGTGTCAGAAATAGCCTCGATCTTGTTAAAGTCGTTCCAAATGGTGGCGTTGCCGGCATCAGGCTCGGCGTAGTACATAGTAGGAATAGAGAGCTTGTTGCCTTCAAGGTAGAGCCAGACGGCGTAGATACCGGCTTTAGGATCCTCTTCTGAGTTCTTAAGGATGTTAAATACTGCGTCTGTGACTCCAGGGAACTTGTCTTCTGTATAGACGCGAGATCCTCCCCACATCTCGCCGTTGGGTAGAGAAATGGTCTTGAGGTTGAACTTGACGACGAGGCCAAAGTTGTTACCGCCTCCACGAAGAGTCCAGTAGAGATCAGGGTATGATCTGGAACTGGTTTTGACTATTATACCATTGGCAAGTACTACCTTGTAGATTGGTTAGCTTGAGGGACCACCGACAGTTCGCTTGTGCTAGGATGGTTACCTCATAGCTCTCAACATTGTCACAGGCCCAACCATAGATGTTTGAGAAGAATGAGATGCCACCTGAGTACAGTTAGCGTTAACCATAGCAAGGAGGTGGTCTTGCATGCCTCCGGTGGTCAATCCTCCAACGCCAATGTTGTAGAGCCGCCCTCCAATGACACTTACATCCGACTTGGTCAGTTGCTCGTACACAGCGCCCCAGATATTGCCAGGCTCTATCGAAGCAATCTTCTTGTCTTTTGACAGAGAAACACCCTTCATGTTAGCAAATGAGATGGTGATACCACCCTCGATGGATGAAGCTCCAGCAAAGGCTGCATGGCCACCGCTCTTCGCTGCGAACGGACATTGTGACAATCGAGCCAACATTACGACGACAGAGATCTGATTCGGTCGCCGAGGAATGAAGATACAGTAAGGATTGACCTCGGCTTGATTCGAGGACCAATATGAGCTCGTGAAGTCCCTGAAAGCCTTTTCTTTCCTCGTCTCAACGGCCGCATCACCGTAGAGAATCTTCAGAGAGGCGCACTGTTCTGGGTCAGTCACATGAAGGTCATTGGATGTAGGTTCACGTACAGTAGCGGCGCAGCCAGTGTCAGATCGCTTTGAATCGTCCGCGGATACAGGGAGTTCTGATACGTCAACGCCTTGGTCAAGAAGGGCTTGAATAACGTTGAAGTCCTTGGTCTCAAGCAGGGACTCGGTAGCGCCTGATACAATAGCCAAGAAAGCTGTGATGAATAGGGAAGTGCACCGCATGTTGACTCAAATTGGCAGGAGATGGCCAATTAGGAGGTTGTGAGGGAGAGGTCTGAGGAAAGATGTGTTGGTTTTGTATCACACTGCGGCATTTCTGCGCCCTTGATTCCTGCAGGAAGGTTCTCTATTCTCAGGGCCAGCACCCAGGCCGGTGGATGGGCAAGGGTTGTTCATGTCAAGAGGAAAATGACTCGTGGATGGGGGCGCACAATCATGCATAGCCCCAGGTGAGAAAACAGCAGACATTGTCTCCTCTTTCTACAACGAAGTGTGTTGGTTGTTAAAAATTTATGGAAAGGATTGGTCTAGATGCAGCCACCAAGTGGCGTAGATGCTGTTGGTCCTGGGTTTGCCAAGGATATCATGCAAGAAACAGGGGTAAACGGTCACCAGAACTCTTGCAGAATCTTGGCAGAGATTCGGTAAAGGATCCTAATTATACTTCGCGTGTCATCTTGTTCGCTATTCAGTATGAATATGCGATGAGATAGTAACCAGGTCACATCCCCGCTAAGTTTATCAAGCGTCTCGATTATCGAGAACTAAGAGGAATGTTACCTGACTACCTATCAGGTCCTGTATGCATGTACACGTACGGGGAAGCTCCCGGCAAACCAGACCCCGGACTCCATACGTGAATCGTACGGTGCTCTGCGTACTAACCCTTATTCACGGACAAACCATCCATGCGCCAAGCCCGTCAACAAATTAGTCTCTCTTCGTCCCATGCCCTCGTCCTTGAGGCCCATGCGATCTTACTCCGGACATGTAATTGGTAGGGAAATTGATCCCCTCGGCACAGCATTATGATGGCTTGCTTGGCTGAAAGGAAGTTGGCACAGTGTGCCAATGTGTCTGTTGGTTGCTGTCCTGGAAGAAGCTCAGCTTTCCTCTTCCCTCTCTGATCAGGCAGTTCAATCTTTCCCCCAATTCTGTCGCAGGATATAAGGTGCCCTAGCTTGTACGCAAGGGATTTTAGTCTTTTGCGTGACCTTTGGATCGATGACGAAAGGAGCTGAAGTTGCCTTCATTGTGGCTTTGATAGAGCTCACCATCAAGATTGCTCTTGGTATCTTTGCTGTTTGCTCTCGAGAGCTCACCTGCTGGACATGGATGGCAAGTGGCCTTGCTTCCGCGTTTGTCCTCGCGTCAGCCATTCTCTCTACTATCATGGTCTCCGTCTCGATTGGTGCCGTGGAAACTACTGCTAAGCTCTATGGCGTCAAGGGAGAAGTTAACGTCGTTTTCCTTGCCATCATTTGGATTGGTGCTGCATTGGCTATCGCTGCAAACCTCCTCTGGATAATACCAACTCTTTGCTGCAGCACAAGCGCCAACCGAAAGGACCCTGAAGGCAAGGGACTGCTCTCACGTAGTCGCCACTCGGGAGCCTATGTCTATATTGATGGTGATCATGAGATGCAGCCGATATACCGCAATCATGGTCTGGCGCCATCTCCCAGGACGGAACTTGCCTATGAACCATACAGCCATCAGGTTTAAGATAGTGAGTCAGATTAGAACCCATGGATGCTATGATATCCTTGGAATGACTGCAACTTGTCAGGATGTATGATGTTGAGATGCTTCAACAGATTGGGGGTATAGCTACACATTTAGACTTTTATTTGGGATGTGTATACAGAGACATTTTTTAGACTTTAGAAAGTCAACAGATAAAGAATTCTTACACCTAAACATGTAGCCCTCCTGTTCGTAGTAAATATGCACGGGGCATCCTTTAAAGGCTTAGAGGTGCCTCCTCACTCAACAACCCAGGCACGTATCCTTCGGGTACAGAATTTCTCCGAGCACTTTACCAATACCAAGTCTGACCTCTATCACAAGCCTTTAATCGCCACGTGGGACCTGAAGGCGAACATACGACCTTGTTGCATTTGAAAAGAGAACATAAACGTGCTTATCGCCACTGGTACAAGTGCAATAGTTTGCTTCAGCGCTGTTCAATTTGACTAGCCACTCTCGCCAACAAAGGCTCACTAAAATCTCGCAGGCTCAAGACTGGTAGCGGAACCAACCGAATTCGCTGTAGTGCAATGGCAATGTCAGGGGTGGTCGGACTTCATCAGTAAGCAGCGCGTCGACATATTACAGGAGTCGGAGATATTATTCAGCCCTACATGCCAGAGAATTGCTGTTGGAAGTGACTCAGAGCGCGTAGAGAACCTTCGTCTCGAGACTGAGCTCAGAATCATCGATCGGCTAGTGCTAAAGCGGCTGTCCATGAAAGGTGAATGGGATAATAAGCCCTAGTGACATCAGCTTCACGCTGCAGCAATTGGTTAGGCATTTTCGTATAATATTCAAGTTAAGAGCTAGATATTTTATTTGCAGTTAAGACTTGTGGCCAAGAGCTTATATTACTATGGAGAACTTAGTTTCGGTGATGGAGCTCATATGTAGATAACCGACTTCTAGTCTACCAGGTGATCTTGCCCAATAGTGTTTCAGATAAGTGCTAATTTATTTGGCAAGTTCTCTTGCTTTGCTCGCTCTGCCCCAAGTGAGTTGTGAGTAAGTAGTTGCTGATTCCTGTTGAAACACGTGTTCTCAACGCAGAGCTGACATTGATCTCTTTCTTCTTGGTCATTCAAGTTTTTTTGAGTTCAGTCTGGCACGTGCTGCTGAAGCCGAGACATCTCGATGACAATAAGCCCTAAAATCCTTCGCATGTTGTTGTTCCCGCTCAAAATGCAGATCTGCCACGACTATGCCTTGCCAATACTCGCTTCGCGTCTTGAATAGGCAAAGAGTATTTCAGCTACCGAGCTTGCCTACTCTTGCTACCCAATCAAATAGTAGCAAAGCTTCCTTCCCCTGATCCCGAATCCTCAGCTAAATCACCATGCGACACAATATTCCGATAGTATTACGTAGACAGTGGAGATAATCAGAGCGGATTTCCACTTTTAAAGTAACGATAACCAAAAATCTTGGCCTATTTGCCAAGCTCAATGAACATTGACACTGGATTTGGTGGTTGATCGGCAGATCCTGCTGTCAGCTCAGCCTCGAGTTTCCTGATCTACCGAGGCTTAGAAGCCTTTCGTGGGGTAAAAAGGATCAAACCCCGACTCATTCCTTGCGGATAGCAACAGGCAACAAGTTTGTCTCGTCGAAGGATTCCAGATGCGACATTAACCCATTCGAAGTGATGTCATTCTTGCGGCTTTAGAAAATGAGTTGGCTGGAGACTTGAGCTTGGGGAGGCCTAAGTGCACCTCTGGAGAACATTGAAAGAAATGTGCATATATATACATCATCTGCAGACCATCATCCAATGTCTCTTCATCAACCACAAGCATTATTCAGCCTTCACAACCCCACCAAAACAAACACTCACCAACCCGATATCAATATGCCTTCTCCCCGCAACATTTTCTTCAGCCTTTTGGCTGCCTCACTTTCATCCACCGCCGCAGCCGAGCATCTCCGTGTTGTCTGGTCCCAAGGTGACTTCTCAACCATCTCCGGACCCAGCGGCGGAAGCCAAAGTGGCCACAGCTCCGGCTTCACAATCCTCAAAGACGACGGCACTGCCATCTACAGCAAGGCCTACCCAGACGACCACTCTCCCTGTTACAACACTGGCGACGGACGGGAGTTCACTTTCGGAGGAGATTGCTGGACCAAAGAGCGCAAATTCCGCTGCAAGTCCTCGTTTGCTGGCGATCCCGAGTCATGCGAGGTCAAGGACCAGGACGGAAACAGTCTTGGTACTGGAGAGGGCAAGACTGACACGACCTTTATTGGCATCGCTATCGCGCAAGATTCTGCGTGTGTTGTTGAGTTCAATACTGATGATGATGAGGATTGCCCTAAAGATGAGGACAACAACTTGGGTGTTAGGTCTGGTTAGCTGTCATCAGCCAGCGAGGCGAACAATCAGGGGGTAGCGTGGGCATTGAAGTGTCATGCTGTGTTGTGTAAATACGTGTTTTTCGCCTTTTTGCCAGAATTCTGAGTTTGTTGCCAGTCAATTTGCTAGACAAAGTAGAGTCAAATGATTTGAGCCTTTTGTCTTCCATAGGATTCCACCCAAAGTGTTTTGAGTTTTGATTACCATGTCAAAGACACTTCGATACTCTTATGTCTTGATGGCGGATTTGCTTCGTAATGTGAAATAGTCACCAATGAGCAAGATCATGTGACTCACGCGTAGAGTCCGAAAGGGCGGGCATAGGTCTTTTATAGGAGGTATATATGAGTCATGCTCTTGGTAGGCAGCATTGGTTGCTCTGCACAGCCAATCATGGACTTGGAAACATGGCAAAACAAGAGAAAAGCCACCAAAGGTTATTTATTTAGCCATCGGCTTACCGGCCAGGCACTTTCCGTATGTGTCATAAATGGGAGGTAATTTGTCAAAAAAAGCTAAATCTCAGTCTGATGCCCTATCAGAGGTTCTGACAGTTGTGAGAAATTGCGAGAAATTACGGTTGAAAAGGCAAAAGCATAAATTAATGTGAAGCCCAGACGCTTAACAGAACCGCCAAGGCCATTCACTGGGAGTAATCTTGCTCTTAGGATAAATGCACCACTGGTCGTTATCATTCCCCGGGGATAATGTAATTTTGCCCCATAGCACTATAGGGTTCAGGCTCACAATTGAACAGGCCATTTATGCTCAAGTCTACGTACAAAGACCTATCGATTGAATGAACAAGAATTTGTCAATGCTGAAGATGAGGAGTCGAAATCAGTCATATTTTTGGTTACACTTAAGGTGCTTTGCAGATATATTGATAAAGTTTATATAAAGTAAATAATTTTACTCCTAAGGTATTTGTTGAAAAGTCTTTCTAGATGCAGGTGTTATAAATATCGTATACATCCGCCTTCTTTCTGTCTTTCCTTCTCTTTGTTCTTTTCCTTCTTACTATTGTTGTTCTTACTGAAACTACAAGAAAGCCATACAAGTAGCCCAAGGCATTCAGAAAGATCTTGGATGAACTAAGTTCTCTGTGGTGATATAGGCTCTCAGCAACAAGTCTCAACTGCAAATAACACATCTATCTTGGATGAACAAATCTCCTTGAACACCATTGTTCACTGAACAGTCAGTCAACCCTACCCTTCGCCAGCATATCTTTGGCACATCAGAGCTCCTATCCTCTTCCAATACCATGACATGATACTGATATTTTACAGCTAACACAGGGTTTTGACCAAAGTCTACACGACAATATGTTTGTAAAGGATAGCGGTTCCTTGGATGGGTACCCGCCCCCATTACACTGCAGGGTTTCGGCACTTGAGGACGGTGTCTGCAAGGAAGATTTGGGGATTTGGAGCACTCCAGATGTCGAAGCCGAGATGAACTACCGGCCTAGGTCAACCTGGGATCAAGACTACCCTTCGGACAAGTGTGACCAGTTCGGAGCTGTCCCGTATGCTCATCCAGCCAATACCCAATCGTCTTTCCAGCACATCCCAGATTCCTACTTACAACCGGCCTATGACCCCTCACAACTCGATTTCCAGTACGTCCAAATTCCCGAATTACCACCGGCCTATGACTGTATCTCTCCCCCAAAACTCGATCCAGAATCACATGTATCTGAGGAGGAGCCAGCTCAGTCGCCTGACGACTATCCACAAGTCAAAACAGAAGCCAAAGACTACATCGACGATTGTGAAGTTATTCTCAACGAGTTCCGAGGATTACGCATGGCAGATATTCAGCAGAAGATAGACCTGATAAATGGACTCAACAGCCAGTATGCTATGTACTCGCAGTCCCTAAGTGTTGTCCAGGGGCAGCTGAGCCAAGCCAACAAGTTGATCGAGTACTGGGGCGCACAGACCGCAGCAAACACGAAACAGCTCAGAACTCTGGATAGCCGTTGCCATGACCGTCACATCAATGCGCAGGACACGATCAAAGAACTCGGTGGTCTCATAAAGACAAGCATCAAGGAACAAAGGCGGCTCAGCCGTCGTCTGAAACGCAAAGGTTTGGTTCAAATCACCTGACCTTTGAGACATGCAACAGACAGTAAGATATGCCAGGCATGTCTCTTGCCTGAAAAATGGTAACCAGAAAATTATCAAGAGGTTGATTAGGCAGTTGGAGTTGGGAGTTAGGAGTTAAGGGTTGTTTTTGAATTAAAAAATTAGGCAAGGACGTCGCTCGCTATACGAACATTCTAATCTTTATTGTTGAGAAGTTGACACAAACTTTGGAACCTGAATTATAACCAAGACGTGATTATGCTAAGGTTTTGTCTGCCTGAACTCGACATTAGTGTTGGAAGTCTAATCTGAGGGTATGTGGCGTTCAATGTTAGCTAAGCGAATATGAGAGCTCTTTCCCTTCTCGGCAAAATTCGTTGAAAACACCATGACAAAAACCCGTGAACGTTAGAACTGCTCGAGAAGCTTAATTAAAGAAGAGAAATCCTATTTCATTCTCGCTCACATGATTACAAATTGTCAGTCCACATTACCTAATCAACAAGGATATTGCTGACGCCCCTCCTAATTTAGTCTAGGCAGATGCACAGCAGAGGTGAAACCTGCTTGATGTTACAATTTCCAAATAAACAAATTGAGGTCATCATCATCGCCATGTCTGGGCATCCGAAATACACGGGCGGAGGCTCATCTCCAGTTGAAGTAGCATCGGCGTCGGATAAAAACCCCGTTCAGATTATCTTGACACCACCTACGCCAATCGTCTCCACTGGAAATTTCGACCAACGTGGGGAAGACACGTTCAAGGAGGTTCTTCCTGCGGTGTCTGAGGAGAAAGAAGTTGTTCAGAAGCCAGATGGATCTGATGAGAAGGAAGTCTATGTTGTGAACGAGGGGCATGATGAGAAGGAGGTTTATATACCCGCCGCGGAGAAAGAGGTTTATGACCATGGGCTTGAGAAGGAGGTGCACGACTTGAGACTTCATGATGGATATGATGAGAAGCAAATCTACGACGCAAGCGAACACATTGATCCAGCGCAGCATATTGACTCACCAGAGAAAGAAGTCATCCCTCAAACAAACCACGACGATCACAAACGGTTCTACCATGCAAACTACTCAGCCCACTCTCTACCAACCCAGGACAAAGAAAACGAAGCATCTATGGCGGTTCATAAATACAACAGCCACAAGAATGAGCGAAGAGGGAGCGTCTCAACCGCATCCACCGAAACATCAAAGAAAGCCAGCGCAGCACAGGGTTACTACCAACGCCACGCCAACAAATGGAACCAGGCAGTCGACAAGAAGAAGAAAGCCTGGACAACATTCACCAACAAGGCAAGCACGGCCATGGCAGAGAAGGCTGATCAAATCGACAAGGGATTCAAGGATCGCTGTATGGCATTCGAGAATGGCACTACAGCTAAGTTGAACCAGCTTGATAGAAGTATCAGCGGCAGTGTTGATCGAGCCGGAAAGAATGTCAATACCAAGGTTGCCAATTGGAAGACGGATATGGGAAACATGAAGAGTCAGAGCACGAGTAGTGTCAATAAATTGGGGTCTCGATGTCAGATTGGCGCTAGGGAGGGGGAGAAAGAGAAGGTGACGCCGTGATGAAGGTGTTTTTGGATCGCTTTGGAGTTCAGTGTCGATTTTGGTTTAGTTTCAGCCTTTGTTTCTCATTCAATCTGCTCATATACGACAGCGCACACATTAGTCTCAGTATTGTAACATATCCATTCATTATCGCTTCCTAATACCTCTCAAGACCGTCATATGTTCCATCCAATTTCCCCTCCTTATCAAGCTTGATTACCGCCTCTTTGGTCCTCCTTGTCATCAGCTTAGGATACTCAGGCGATGTAACCGGAGGCGCTGGCTGGGTTGTATCCTGACGGAGCCAAGCCACACCGCGGGTTCCATTAACGGTTTTGACGGCATCCCGCAGGGTAGCTACGTCGGGTTCTCCAAAAGCTCCTCCTAGCACAACGGCGCGGGGAGCATTCTTGTGATTCCCGGAGCCGATGGCGCTGCTGTCAGGATGCGATGGTGGACTGTTACCGGCAAGGAGAGCAGGTATGATGACTTGCCCTGAGTCTCCAGGTAAGACGAATTGAACGACTGATGGTGTAAGTATTGGAGGTTTACTGGTGCTATTTTCTACCTTCAATCTCTGGCTTGAGAGCTTCAATCACTCTTTCACCGATGAATTCAGTTTTTCCGCAGAGGACAATAGGGATCGGGTTCGTTTCCGACATTCTGGTTGCTATCGAGATGGAGGTTCAAGGGTCAGCAGAAATAGAAGTGACCCTGTCTGGATGACCGCTAGAGTTGTATTTGAACCAGGTTCAGGCCAAGCTTCAGACCCCGACCTAAATGCTGACGCGACATGATCAGAGGGTAAGACCTAAGCTGAAAATAGAATATTCTAGTTACTATTCTGCTATTTTACTCATTGAAGCTATTCACAAATATTCTGTGCTTGCACTGTGAATACCTCGGGAGTTGTCCTAGATGGGGCTGTAGGTTTCGGATGGTCGAGATGCCGAAGGACCGACACGACATGCGAAAAAGGGACATCCACTGTAATTTACCGCCCAAAGCGCTGGTTACTGCAGATCACCGATGAGTAAAACCACAAATACGGGCCCCAATAAAAAATTCTACTGGCCTCAAATGACGTTATTGGCGATCGATCAATCATCACAATAATCGACTGCAAGGGTGAAAAAAAGAAAAGATCAGCTGGAATAAGTCTGGGCAGCAAGGGATAAACGTGCGTGCGTTGATCACTCTCCTTGCTGTATGTATGTCAGACGCAAGGGCCGTGTGATATTAAGCCACACGATAATCAATCAGGCCTGTCAAGAGGGAAAAACATCTTCATCGGAGGGTTTATTCCCTAGCGATATTGAACGCTTTGACTCTCGTATCTTGTTATGGTTAATGACAACGGTAATGGCGGTCACTGGAATGACAATTGACGTTGACGCTTAACGGCCACTGGCGATTATTCTACTGCCAAACTGGTAAGCTGTTCGTCTGGCGCTTTACCTTGTAGGAAATGACACATCGTGTCTCATTTCCAAATCGACGTGTTCTTCCGACTGGGGTTACACCCTGCAGCCCTGCAGCGAGCCAAGTCCGCTGAGAACTTGAGAAGTGATAGCTTCGGCATTCTTTTCAGCTTTCCTTTTGTGAACAGAAACTGAGGACTTCAGGTTCAGATTCAGATTCAGGTACGAATTACAGGTGTACGTCATCCGTCTGCTAGCGACGCCTCGTTCACGATGGAGTCGTGACGGGATATATTCCGCTAAGTTAGAGCTAGCTAAACTGCGGCACGGTGAAGCTACCAGCAGCTGGTAACAGTTACCCGGCTCAAGATCACCAGTTAAACTCATCGATACGATTATGCACAATGATCCTTTCCATGCCAACGGCGCTGCCCAATGTAACCATGTTAGTACAGTCGAGACTAGAGTTCATGTCAGGAACACTAGACTAGCCCAACCCGCTAAATTAGCTCTCGTTAACTTCCGTCCCCATAATGAACAAAATGACACTCAGATCACGATCTTGAAAAGCTTCCCCTTTCATCGCGATCGGGACCTGAGCGTTGGGACTCAAATCGCTATTGGACAGTAAAGATTGATCGACGAGTTCCTCAGAAGCTAAGATTGGCATTATTTCGAAAATGACGGGTCATATTCTACGGGCAGGGGAGTTAGGTAGGGATACTATATGAAACGGAAGGAAACGAAACAAAAAGCAATCGACACCCTTTGTCCAGGCGTGTACCAGCCACTCAATGGAATAGGTCATTGTCTCATTCTTGCTTTTTCATCTGAGTCGTGGCTTATTACGCATTCGCGCTACTGGCAGTACATTCTTGCATCATAGGTACGGTATTAGGACATGGTCCCTTCGAAAATGCAGACCCAACATCTTAACCTCGTTGACGACGAGATGGATTCTCAACCTCCGCCTATTCCGCTACGAGCGCAAACACCTAGACGACAAATCGCGATGAAGCAAAGGTATTTTGTACTCCAATTGAGTAATTGAGGAGTGATGTTGACGGTTTAGCTTCGAGACGCAGGATTTAGGCGACGGAATGGCAAACTTCGACCCAGAGCTTTTACAGGCACCATCATCGAGAGCCTCGAGCCGAGCCATGTCGTACCGAACGCAAGAATCGCAAATATGGTCACATAAAGACAGAGATGCATCGTCAATCTCGTCTGTTTACGTCCCAACACATCTTCCTGCGCTGCAAGCCAAAGGCGCTGGCCTGGATCGTGATGGATTGGAGCCATTGACCGAGGAGGAATATGACCCCGCGTCCTTCGACCTCGTTGTTCCAGCGCATGCAATGGGAAAGCAGTATACCCTCGAGACACAGTCCGAGCTGCTTTTCTCAGTGAAGCATCTGTCTGTCATCTTCGACGATCCTGTTCTTCTGCAGCGCTTCACCAACTTCTTGTCTGCGTCGCGGCCGAGTTCTGTACCCCTCCTGACATACTACCTCGACACGCTCAAGGCGATGAAGGCAATCAATTACGCCAATTCGCTGACGGGATCACTCAAGGCAATCGATGGCCATGATTTCACGGCCGATCCTGTCACTGCGACTGTCAACGAAGCATTGGCGAAGCGGGCTAACGAGGCTTTCCAAGCCATGGTGAACCATGATCTACCTGCGTACATCACCCACACATATATCCAGACAGTCAGCATCACAATCAAGAGAAGGATAACGGACACATTGGCACCTCAATTGCGCGATCTATCGGAAGGTCTGGCAGAGGTATTCTGTTTGACAGACCCGTCGAGATCCGACAACCCAATTGTTTTCGCAAGTGAAGGTGAGTTACCCGTCGGCGTAACCGTGTCGCAAGTGCTAACATGACTGCAGAATTCCACCGAACGACTCAGTACGGCATGGACTATGTCCTCGGCCGTAATTGTCGCTTCCTTCAAGGCCCCAAGACGAACCCGTTCAGCGTCCAGAGAATTCGCGACAAGCTCGCAGCCGGCCAAGACCACTGCGAAACATTCCTCAACTACCGTCGCGATGGATCCCCATTCATGAACTTGCTCATGGTCTCTCCGCTTTACGACTCTCGCGGCGTGGTGCGATACCATTTGGGTGCCCAAGTCGACGTCTCCGGTCTCGTCAAGGAATGCGCTGGCCTGGACTCGCTAGAGACACTCATGGCGGATGAGAACCCCGAGAATGAGCGCTACCCTGGCGAGTCGGAGCAAAGAAAGAAAGATGAGGAGAAAGATGAGTTTCAAGAATTGGCTGAGATGTTTGATCTCGCTGAACTCAAGACTGTTCGTGAAGCTGGTGGTTCTTTCCACCGTACACACCAGCAGGATGTTCGACAAACAGATACAGTTCCTGCGAATTGGAACAAGCCGCGCTTGGTATTCCGTGACGATGCCACCATCAATCGACGCCCTTCAGACCCCGTACTCCATGACACAGCCATGTCAAGCTTCGGCGGTCGTCTCAGCGGCATCTACAAGCACTACCTCCTCGTCCGACCCTACCCCAGTCTTCGTATCCTCTTCGCCTCACCGTCCCTCCGCGTGCCTGGAATGCTACAGAGTTCATTCCTGTCCCGCATCGGTGGCTCCGACCGCGTGCGCGAAACCCTCACCCAAGCCTTCGCAGGCGGAAACGGTCTCACCGCCAAGATCCGATGGCTGTCCAAGGCAGAAGTACACACTAAGAACCGTAACTCTCGCGCCATGGATCATTCTGCTAGCGGTGACGGCGGTCAAGCTCCTCCTGCAAGCGCAGGTCGTAACCGTTGGATCCACTGCACGCCTTTGTTGGGTTCGAATGGAGCTGTTGGTGTTTGGATGGTAGTTCTTATTGATGATGAGTCGGATCAGGCTTTTATGCGAGGTTTGAGGAGAGAGGCCCCGCCTGTGCAGCCGCAGCATGTTCAACAACAGCCGCAGGCGTCGCATGAGCTGTATGCTGAAGATGACAAGATGAGTTTGAGTAGTTTTGCAGCTGCGCATAGAAATATCTGATGGAGGTGAAGGACCTGGGCTTGTGAGAGTAGAGTTATGAGTATACGAGTATAAGCCTGTCACTTTAGGGCCATATAGTCATATTAATGATACCTTCTCTTTTTTCTCTTTTGTAAAACTGCCCTCATCCCGGTGGGGTCTTCGTTGAACGTCTCATTGATGCCCATGGAGCTCATGACCCACTACACACTACCATCTTCCTATTGCAGCGGCTCTCTAGACGAGACTACGTCAGAGTCCCTTACATGACATTCCTAAACAGCTTTAGTGAATACTCTGACAAGATTGACGGTCTATGCGGCCCGGCCCGGGCGGGAGCCTAGCTACCTAGTTAACGTTATTCTGGAAGCTGGAATGCATTGTTGATGCTAGGCGAGTATAAGCGGTGATGAGTTGTCAAGGAAGTCGGTGACAGGCTTGTCTTGAAATGATTCCAAAGACAACCTTCTTACAAATAGATGATGCCTGTATACCGAGACTTGCCTAACATGACCTGATTTCTGATAAGATTGTTCACTGATCAGTGTCATTTACCCAAGTCCGTGGCCCTCGGCAACCTCCAACCGATACTTCGACAATTGCCTTGCATAGCCATCAAATCGACTTCATAATGTCAACAAATCATCATCGCGCCAAGTCAAACACCATCATCCTGACACGTGAGATTGCGACATATACCCCGCGGATGGTGATGGAGCCGTATGCCTAAACTGGAAAGGAGCGCCGGTGATATAACGTTAGTGTAACATACGTATTCAACGAGTATAAAAGGTATTACACAGATACCACCGAATCCGTTTCGAAATATCCAATCCAAAAAAATCCCAACCTGACCAAGCTTTTTATCAACTCACTCAAGAATGTCTTCTTCAATTGTCCCAGAGTATGAGGCTGCGAATGAGCAGTATGCCGCAGCCTTCAACAAGGGAGACCTTGCTCTGCCTCCATCTCGGTATGGTATCTGAGTTCTGAATTCCCTTCACAAGCTAATAAATCGCAGTCACGTCGCTGTCGTTGCCTGCATGGATGCTCGTCTCGACCCTGCTCAGGTTCTCGGGATTGAGCTTGGCTCCGCTCACGTAATTCGCAATGCTGGCGGTCGAGCTGCAGATGCTCTCCGCTCTGTCATCATCTCCCAGCAGCTCCTCGGAACCCGAGAGATTGTCATTGTTCACCACGTTCGTCATTGATCTTCTTTTAGAATGTACAGGATTGACTCTTTATAGACTGACTGCGGCATGCTCACCTTCTCCGATCTGGATCTTAAGACGAAGGTTCGCAAGGATCTTGGCGAAGACGTTGATCACATTGCTTTCCTCCCTTTCGGAGACCTTGAGCAGAGTGTTCGTGATGATATCACTTTCCTGAAGAAGAGCCCTCTGGTTCTGGACGTTCCTATCACCGGCTACATCTACGATGTTAAGTCCGGCAAGATTAACAAGGTTGACGCCTAGGTCTAGCTAGTGAAGTGTGATCTAAGTTCTGTATGGTGATTATGAGCTCTCACCGATCGTGGGGAATTGAGGTGTTAGTGGGGTGAGTTATTTGGAGATGATACCAGGTTGGGCGTTGTGAGGTGTGTTCAGAATGATACCAGTGAAACTTCAGATAGTAATCTAATCATGATTGTCTGTATAATCAGTCTTAATGACCGTAAATGTGGGCATAAGGCCCAAGGTTAGAAGGGTAAAATCAGCCGAGACGGCTTCAAGTCGAACTTCAACAAAAGAAAGGAAACAAAGGAAATAATGATTATACGAGGTAAGACCAAGTCATCACTGATCAACATGAAGATCTTCAATGATCTTGTCAGCAGCTGCGAGAGCAAAACAAGCAGCAGTGAGTGTAGGGTTGCAAGCATTCTGGGTAGGAATGACACCGCATCCTCCAAGAACAAGGTCATTAACACCCCAGGCTTTACCGTTCTTGTTGACAACACTGTCAGCTGGCGTGCTTCCCGCGCGGTATGTACCGCAGATATGAAGGGCGGAACCGGGAGCGAGATACTTGGGCTCTGCACCAGGAAGAAAGCCGCCAAGCTTTCTAGCCACCTCAATCATACTGAGAAAGAAGAGTTAGAGATCAGTGCTGAGCTATTTATAAACGTAGCAGAGGGGCTTACTCGGTGATCATTCGCTTGCAACGCTCCTCAGCCTCCTCGTCCAAGACAAAGTTGAAGGTTGGCTGTTTCAGAAGGGTCAGCCCAGACGCTTTACGTAGGAGGTCTGTCTCCGCTTACCTGAGGCATCCCAAACTGGTCCTTGGTCTCGTTAGAAAATGTGACACTGTTCTCGTGATCAGGTTTCATATAGCCAAACCAGCGAAGATCAACCACAAGACGTTGATCGATGTTAGATGGCACTTCTCCATATCCAAAGGCATCGCGGTGGATCTGAGTATGCCAAGGATACTTCTCGGACAGCGGGAAATAAACCTGAGGGTCCGGATCGTTGAATGGGAAGGGAAGAGGATCGTTTTCATGGCTTTCTCGATGCGCTTTGACAACCTCCTCGCTCTCGACGCTGTTGACCAGTTTCCTATCGAGCACAACTTGGCAGAACGCCATGGGCTGCTCAGTCAGGTAGTGGCCCTTAGAAACATGTTTATTAGCTCAAATCACGTCTGCATGGGTCTCAAGGGATCTTACCAAAGCTGGAAGCTTCGACTTGAGTCCAGACTTGTGAAGGATACCTGGAGTAAGAACAGCTCCAGCGCAGACAACATATTTCTTGGCGTGAATATAGTACTGCTGGTTCGTTTCAAGATCATTGATCAAAGCCCATGCAATTTGGCCGTCAAGACCCAGTTCCAGCTTGTCGCACTGAGTGTTGGGTCTCATATCGAAGAGTCGTTCCTCGCCCTTGTAAAAGTACTCAGGCTTGGAAAGCTCACCAAGAATGGTAGCAGTGCAAGACCACTCGACGTACTCCTTATTGTCGTGCTTTCGCTTGCAAGCTAGAGGCATACTCTTCATCTCACGGCCGGGGTAGGCGTCCGTAAGGACACGCTTGACGAGCTTCTGGCGGACGGAGTCGTCAAAAGCTTCGTCGGTCTTCTTGAAGAGCTTTTCAGCCCGGCCGTAGAGAGTGTCCCACTCACCATCGCTGAAGAGGTCAGAACGTTCAATCCCCTTGTGCTGTCGAGGGGTGCAGCAAGTCCAGTGAGATCCCATACCGCCGACGACGCGAGTCGCAGCTGCGGCTGGAAGGTTACCATAGGACTTCTGCTCCGGATTCTGGCCGTTGAGTACGTAGGCTGAGTCAGTAGGCCTGGGCGTGTTAACGTTATCTATTGGGAGGTGAAGAAGCCTACCGAGGGGCCCATGACGCTGGTTCCATGACAGGTCGTGCTGAGTTGGTTGGCACAGACAGAAGGTGCAGTTCTCCCTACATATGCTATGAGCTGGAGTCTTTCCGTGGAGTTGACTTAGCATACCTTCACTGTACTAAAATCAGCGTTAGCCATCGCAAGTCGCTTTATGTTAATGTTGATAGACTTACTTGGTGAATAGGCTAATATCCTTCTGAACTGCGACGCTGTTCTTCTTATGATCACCGATACGCCGAGTTTCTCTAATCCACTGTGAGAAGCTATGCATATATCATGTAAGATAGAACCTACTGCTGGCCAATATCGATCATGGTCACCTTGATGCCCTTTTTGACAAGGCTATGAGCGAAGGTGGCACCAATTGGGCCGGAGCCAACAATGAGAACATCAGTTTCTTCCCAACGAACGGTATCGCTAGCAGAGCTAGGGCTCGGAGTAGTCTTGTGGACCATGGTTGCAAAAGAATGACTGTAAGGAGTGACGAGGTAAGTAGGAAGGCTTTAGTCGGTATTTGGAAGAGTCTAAGAATCTGATGATAGTCCTGGGTAGGACTGAGAACCGCCTTCTTATAGATTTCAATGTTCAGAAACTCGTTGGACTTCTTCAAAACTGCTCCAGGGATACATAAAATTTCAAGATGTCCGACAAGCTGAATATGTGATTCAAGGGGGATGGTCGTCACATGTTTGAAGACCCCGCGGGACTGGCACTTGAACGCAGATCTCATAAGTAAAAGCGAGACTGTTGAGAGACCTCATCTTCATCTTCCTTTGAAAAAGAGTACAGTTATTCCTATCGTCCTGGTAACTCGAGCCACTTATATAAATGTTTTGGAAAAGAACTGCTAGGGCAGTGCTAAGGCCATTGGGGGCTGGCTGAACGGTGAAACATTGCGCATGAAAAGCTGGTGGAGATTACGGACCGAGCCAGAACATTCCGCATCGCATTTTCCTCGTGATATCAGCGCAGGCTGAGTTGTGAATCAGCATGGCTGATAGGTCAGGACACGGCCCGTGTCTCAAGTATTGCACGTAGCTGGTCTTCACCAGCTTCGCTAAGTCGTGAACTTTTACGAGAAATTAAACAGCTTAGACAGAATTGACCTCAGGACTATATTTGAGACTTTCGGAATCATGCTGGGAGGCCCAAGCGGCAAGGTATGTGCAACAACCATGTTAGGATCTACGTTCACAAAGGGAGACCTGGCATAATAACTTTTGATTGTATTGTCAAATGAAAGCAAGATTTCCAGTCACTAAACTACCATATAGCTAATAAGACCTAACCAGGACGATTATGTAATGACCCGAATATTCTCAAAAGGAGCGTCCAGATATGCCTCCAAAAATAACACGTAATAGAAACCACTATCAGTAGTTTTCCCGATTCTGATAGATAGGATTAGTAGTGAATCCCAAATTCAGACTCTGCCAATTCCACAACATGGCAAGGTCACCCAGTTCAGCTTCAGAAATTGTCTGCCAACCCATATCGAACTGTGGCTGCCCAGCGGTAAAGCTCTGCATGTTTCTGGTGATATCCTCAGGCCATTGCTGGCTGTTTGGCGGATTTGTCGGCATCTGCTGTTGCGTGTATGTATAGTTCTGGAACTGAGGTTCCTGGACATCCTGGGGATATGACATGAAAGGCTGCTGACCCGCCTGCATTCTGACGGGGACCGCCGCAGGCGGATTGCCATATGGTTGGTATTGAGTTACCGGAGCGACATGCTGCGTGATTTGAATGGGCACCTGTACTGGGGCGGGTGCAATGTGGGCTGACTGCGAGCTGGGTAGTCTAGCGGCTTCAGGAACAGGAACAGGAGCAGGAACAGCACCATTGCTCCCAGGTGGTTGATCGAATCGACGCTTCTTATGAGCATCGGCAGCCTGCATCCCGGCGGTCGACGGCAGTTTCTTAATCAGCCGCCGTAACACGTCGTAGGGAGCTTTGGCTGTGTTGGTAGCAGTTCGCAGCTTCTTTAGAGTTGAGAATGCTCTAGCGATAGAGCGGACTACCTCTTCGCGGCGTGGCACAATCCCATCTTCAGCGTGGATGATGACCGAGCAGAGGAGCGCTGCTGTGTCGAAGATACAGAATGGTACGAAGTGGAAGGTAGTATCTCTAGTCCAAACATACTCGAAGAAACGATGCACAGCATCCATGAGACGTAGGGCGTAGTCAATGCCTGTATCTCGGAACTCGAGATCAATAGCAGGTGCCGTTGACCTCTTCATCGACTTGGCCATGTAGCCTCTGAAAGGGCCAAGAGCAATGGAGAGGGTGCAAGTATGCATGTAGTGACGATGCAAGGCAATCCACGGCAGATCCTCGTTTGCGGGGGTATTGGGATGATCCAGAGCATACTCGGGCGGAAAGGTCTTCATAAAGCCTTCTAAAATGGCCTGGTAGTCTCGAATCTCATCAGGCTCAGTCAGAATCTTTGGTGGACCAAAGCGTTTGAATATGAGGCTGACAAGTTCTGACTGAAGCTTGAGATGCAGCATGGGGGAGGCTGGGTAGTCTTCGAGGGTAAGACTTGGGAGACCGACGTCACATTCCGCGCGGTCGATGAGCATTGGACGAGCCAATAGCATTGAAACAAGCCTGGACCTAGTCAGTATGCGCAGAGTCCAGTTTACAACCATTACCTACCAGTCCCAGGAGTCAACGATACACCATAGTCGTCTCTTCATCTCCAGCTCAAACCCTGGCAGTTGGCCTTCGGGCTTCTTATGAAGATCTAGACAACAGTCAGCACTGGGCTACCCACGTTGATAACCATCGACTTACTGATCATCTGGGCTTCTCGAACAACAGCACCGAGGACTTGCCAGCACTCTGCAAAGCGTGCCTCAGCCTTGAACCAGTAGCACGAATGCAACAGGTACTGGACTGTGTAAACATGTCCGTGACCAACAGGGATGGCGCTGTGAAGCTCTCGAGCTGCATCGTGATACTTCTGCGTCAGTTCTTGAACAGATTCACCAACGTCATGTTCAATTTTGGCTCGAAGCTGGCCATCGACATGTTGCACAGAACAAGCGCAGACCATGAGTAGCAAGCAGGTCCATTGGACACCACAAGGCCGACCTTTGGTGTAGTCATCCCACCAGCGGGAGTACTCTTTGCTGAAGTAGGGTGGGTAGACGATGTAGTAGTAAAAGTTGACAACGTCAAGAAAGCTCTGTACCAGGGAATCTGCTGACCGTAAGCCGATAATCACGCGACAGTATTGTTGGTCTTACCAACGACGCATCTCGGTGGTAACACGTCCAAAGCACGCTTCAATTGGGCGCTGTTCTTTGGGTCGAGCCTGTACTGTTCAGAAGGCTTTGTGCTTCCTGACTGTGCGGTGTGAGC
>JABSSZ010000148.1:0-30899 GCA_013755755.1 Fusarium sp. NRRL 25184
AATGAAACCTTATTATGAATATACCTGTTATATTAAATCAGGAGTGTATTTACTAACCTTATAAATAAGTTCAAGGCGATGACTTTTGAATAGGTTCAAGAATGACTGGAATATATGTAAGCCAACTTGGTGAGTTTTGTATGGGAAGGAGATTTTTTTAGTTACTAAAAGGAAGTTGGGGCATGGTTATCATCCTGTTCTCTAAACCTTGACCTATCAGTCCCATTCCCTTGATTGAATCCTTGCTGTCACGGCTCAAACTAGACCCTTCACAAGTGACCGGTGGTGGTCAACATCTAACCGCTCGCCCTTCGCCCATGGGCAGGAGCCCGAGCGACGAATACTAGAAAAGTCGAACAGACCCCGTCCGACTCTCATTCCTACGAGTGTATAGGCCAGTCAATTGCACATCTCTTGTATTAGAGCTACCAGCTATCAATACAAACAAGTTTCCTTAGTCACCTTCTTGGTGTTGTTTGACGTGACAATCACTACCGCTCAGTGCTCATGCCCCTAGTACTCTGCCAACATGAACCCCAACACAGCTCAGGTTTATTACATTGGGAATCTCTAGCCGTCGACAATGCCAACATAGAGTGATTTGAGTCGTCTTTCCTCGCCAGCCGTATGCCCAAGCCGCCTAGACTTGACCAGACAAACGAATGTAATAGGGGCATGAAACTAATGCAGCCATGGCCGTTACTCGCGTTGCTCAGGTTCCTTGACAACAGCCTCGACAATACTGGAGATACGGCCATCTTGGGCAACTTCGGCAAATTGAAATGTTTCAGCAGGTACAACCGAGCCATCAGCACGCTTTGTGGTTGAGACGTGTCGTTCGGCAAGCTGGGATCCGTCCCGAAGGAATACAGTCACCGTCAGATTGACGCTGTTTTTCGGTAAATTTTCTCGAAGCCAACGTATATGTTTGACAAAGGCAGGAAAATCCATCGTGGTTCCATTCGCACGTAGGGTAAAAGTAGGTGTGAATAACTTCTGTAAGTCTTTCTCCGTGTTCTCGGGCAAGCCAGAAAAGAGGCTCATCAGAGCAGCTTGATAATCCTCTCTTCGATCGGTGTAGTGCTTGACAGGAGGCGGGTTTGGGTCGGACATCATGAGAAGTTGAATGAGAACTCAGAGATAGTGATAGAGAAGTAGGTACGGCGGTTCGGAAGTGTTTTTGTAAACAATTGATCGGGAAACGTCGGACGACTGGCTCCACAGGGATCACTGATGGCATCAGTCAATTGATGAGGATTATCTGAGGGGCAATAACTCAATGACAAAATGCAAGGAGTCGCGCACCTCTTTATACACAAATGAAAGTGTTGCCTGTTCTAGGCAGTAGCAATATACTCATCGGGCACCAATTTTGCAACAAGTCTATCAAATTGCGAATAAATAGAGGATTGGCTGATGAAGTCCCTACCCAGTTTAATATAAGCACTTACTTGCCCAGTTCTAATACTCCCGATGGACCAATGCTGAGCTTGACTCCAAGCTTGGTAGCCCAAATGACATCAGGATGAGCGATATACAACCATGGGGGATTTTCATGCACCCTCTTCAAAGCCTTCGCATACGCCTTCTTCCTATCATCTCCCTTCGCTGCTGTTCTCGCCTTTGCAAACAATCTCTGAAATTCATCATCATGATACCCCAGCCACCACGTACCATGCGATTCACTCGAAACCTTGTCGTCTAGAACGCGAAAGGTCGTGTTAGGCGTCGAGTCGAAGCAAGCAAGGTCACCAATGTTCTTCCGCAGCCCTATCGACCGTGCGTACTCTGGACGATTTGTCTCGACCTCAACGTCTACTTTGAAACCAATGGCCTCTAGAGATCTCTTGACGAACTCGGTTATCTTGATAGCGTGCTCTGGCATCCATTCTGGCGTGCGTAGACGAAGAGGCTTGCTCAAGTCGAGGTGCTTGATAAGCTCTTTGGCTCGTTCGGGGTCATAAGGGATGGGGGTTAGGCTTGATTCCTTGAAACCAAGGTGGTGAGGGCTGACCACTGTTGCAGCTGGTGCAGCAAGACCCAAGTAGACTTCGTCTACCAGAGCTTGGTTATCAATGGCCAAATTGGCAGCAAGACGTACTTGCGGTGAGGAGAAGACACCCTCTGGACAGTTGAGGTAGTAGATGACGGACAAGGTGCTCAAAATTCTTCCCCACTGCAGCGAGGATTGGAAGTCAAGAAGCTTCAGATCGTCAATGCGTTCCAAATTCAACGCCGCATCCACTTGTCCGCTTTGCAGAAGCTTCAGCCTTTCTTCACCACTGCGAGCCGCAGTAGCGACGATTTTCCGTGGCCAATCTGGATGCTGAGCAGAATCTACCAGCTCTAGTGTTGCAGACCCAACGTTATCTTGACGCTCAAAGTCGACGACGCGGTACGGGCCTGTGCCAAGTATCGGCTTTCCATTCGCGTCAATTCTCGACGGCCAAAAGTCATTGAGGACGTTGAGAAGGTCTGGGAATGGCTCTTGATGCTGGATCTTGACTACACTGGCATCCTCGGCGGTGAATGTTGTATTGGCGAAATACCGACTGTAGCTCCAGGCCATGCCAAAGTAATCGTGTGAGTCAAGAAAACCCTTGATGTATTCGACTATGAGGGGAGCGTCGACAGCCTTCCCGTCGTGAAAGACAGCTCCATCTCGGATATGAAAGAGCCATGTTCGTTGATCGTCTGAAACATCCCATCGGTCAAAGAGGCCTGGTAGGACCTCGCCGTCTGGTTGCCATCGAATCAAAGGTTCCAAGACTAAGCTTTTGAGAGCGAGGACACTGTTGTCGTCGGTGACCTGCGTGGGTAGACGAAAATCGACATTTTCAAGAACAATTCGAAGAATATCAGACATTTTGTCGACTTTTGGGACTCAGAATGAAAATCAATACCCGGGTCGAATCATCATGGCTTCTTATCATAGCGTCTTATCGATCGCTTCACTTCAATGGTTTCTAGATGTGGACGCCGCCCCACGTTGTGGATGGCACCATAGCGGGTTTCAATGGCATTGGTCGGGAGAAATCGAGGAGCAAGTTCATAGAAATACCTATTCTTCTGAGCGCTTCCCATACTAATCTGATGTACTCTCATGTCGCTTTGGCGTTTCGGTACTAGCTTGTTGTCGCATCCTCAAACTATTATTGCGCCATCAGCTTATCAGGCTCATATCAGAAAGCTATCAACACTTCGCCTAAATCTATAGTGCGATTACAGAGGATAATGTTTTCCATGCTCGGTCAATTCGATTTTTCGGTTTCGACCTAAGAGAATTAGATCCCTACTGCGAAAAAATAGTTCGCTTTTCATGACTGAGGTGTGTGTCGCTCTGTCGGGCAATTTCGTGTTCATCACCAGTCATGTTTATATAACTGCGAGATGATCTCTGGGTAATGACAAGCAGAGACCAAGCGTACAGCAAAAATGGCACATCAGATTGACACCCGCAGTCACAGTGACGCTGAAGTCGCGACAAAGCCTAGTCTCGACGCCAAAGCCAATCCTGTGTCGGACACAGAGGTTTTCGACAATGGTCCTGACCCCAATGCAAAGTCGGGTTCCAAATGGCGTCGCATTGCAGGTTTCTTCTGGGACTCCATTGACGGAGATCCCAAGTACCGTGCATATGTCAGACGCTTAGATCTGATCTTCTTGTAAGTAGTGCCGTGGCTTCTTTCTCGTCCCGCATTGCATTGCATTAGCGAGTGGCTCAGCTAACGGCGCCTAGTCCAACGGTTTTGCTTGGTTACTTTATCAAATACCTGGACCAGACCAATTACAGTGAGTTCTTGAGCTAGGTCTTCTGGGTTCATAGGCTTTCGCTAACGCTCCTCCAGGTAACGCTTTTGTCAGTGGCATGCAGGAGGATCTCGAGCTTTACGGCAACGAGCGCAACTGGCTTGGTACATGGTTTAGTCTAGGCATCATGGTCGGTACTATCCCGGCTCAGATGCTGCAACTGAGCCATATCCGCCCTTCCATCTTGATTCCTACTTGTGAGATATGCTGGTCGGCTTTGGTCATTGGCATGGGCTTCACGCACAGCATCAAAGTGGTAAGATATTAGTTCTTTATTATTTAAGGCCCACTGACTGATCCACCAAAAGATGTACGCTTTGCGTTTCTTCATCGGCTTGTTTGAATCATGCGCCTTTCCTGGCTACATCGCCATGCTGGGCAGTTGGTATGGTCCCAATGAGCTGACAAAGCGTCTGGCCATCCTTCTCGAGGTTGAGTCTATCGCCAGCATGTTCAGCGGATATCTCCAGGCTGGTTTATACAGTAGCATGAACGGACGACATGGCCTCGCGGGTTGGAGGTGGCTGTTCATCATGGACGGAGTCATCTCAGTTCCTGTGGCCATCTGGGGTCTATTCGGCCTGCCTGATCACCCACACAACACAAGAGCGTTTTACTGGACAAAAGAAGTGAGTCGAGTTTCCAAGGAAATCTGAACAGTAAACTTACCAGTTCCCTAGCATATCCAGTATGGCCAGGAGCGAATTGCCAAGTTTGGCGTCAAAGAGCGGGTAAAGCTGAACTGGGCCGAGATCAAGCGAATTTACACGGGATGGAGAATTTATATGTTTGTCATCCCATACACGTAAGTAAAAATCCCGAAATTTTCGATACTGCTGGCTCATACTTCACAGCATGGTCGCTGCCTGTCACACAGCTACAAGTTACTTCAATCTCTGGCTCAAGGCAGAGGGATACAGCGTGCAAAAGATCAACTACTTACCAACTGGTGGAAACGCGCTCGCCATCGTCGTAACGGTAGCTTGGGGCATGATAGCGGACCGAACCAAGCAGTACTACTGGCTGCTTGTGTCCCTAACGGGTCTGATGATTGTGGCCAATATTCTTCTTTCAGTCTGGGACATTCCCAAGTCCGCTCTCATGTTCGCTTACTACATCTCTTACGCCGGCTCGGCTTGTACTCCTGTGCTCATTGTAAGTTATGTGGCCTTATTCTCAACTTCGCAGCTAATGTAAAAACAGAGTTGGACATACGGCTTGAATGCTGCGGATACCAACACGAGGCAGCTTTTGGTGGCTACGGCTAATCTTGTTTCGTACGCCTGGGTCCTCTGGGTGCCATGTAAGTACTTGTATGATGTAGCAAGGGCTACGACAGAGCTAATCTTCCTGCAGTGGTCCTGTTTCCGACATACGATGCGCCAAAGTATAAGTATGGTTATCAGATTTTGATCCTGTTTGGTGGAATCGCCATTGCGAGTGTCACGGCGATGAAGTATCTCTATAGCCGACAGAAGTAGTCTTAAAGCTTAGAATGCCCTGGCATGAAGATTGAATGATACTATCGTGGGAGGGAGAAGTCCCAATCAAATGGAAATCAATGTAGTTATTGCTTTCTGGGGTAGATTACAAACACCAAGAGTCTGATACAAGAGTAAGCGGGTTGATTCAGAATGGAAGGGCTGGGCTTTGTATGTAGACAATTAATGGACAGGAACGAGTGATTGGGAAAGTTATATTCAGCATATTACAAAATTCAGATGGTCGGTGAAGACTTTGTGACATGGCTAGAGGGCGGCGGGTTCACGCTGTTCGTTAACTTGTGCAGCCGGTACTACCTCTCAAAGTAAAATGACAAACAGCCTCTGTCAATGGCATCCACATGGTATGAAATGGCGTGCTCGGCCGATGTGGGGAAATTCAAATTCTTTTCATGTTGTTTTATAACTCGTGTCTTGATCCCGTTCATGCAGTATTTGACACAACTTAAGCTCTCAATCTTGACCAGCATATCAAGCCACCCCCACGCATCAAGATAAAAAAGAAATAGTCTCAGAATATGGAAGACTGGTCTTCGCTCAAACATGACGGAGTCGCATTAGGCCAAGAGCCGCTATTCACCACCGTCAATGGCGATGAGGTTCCCCTATCCGATGCCTACATCCCACTACTGGTGAACCTCACTGTTGAAGACAAGGCAGCCAAAGGGTTGCGAAAGCACAAAGGTGGCGATACGAGAGAGGAAGCAGTATACGTCTCTGCCCTCGAGGCCGTACGAGACAATCGGTTCTTACTCCTCACCGGTGAAAGTGGTTCAGGAAAGACGATCTTCGCAAAGTACCTGGTATTTGGCCAGGCTGCAGATATCTTTCAGAAGAATAGAGACGCGATTCCTCGGAATGAAGGTGGCGAGAGACGAAAGGAGATCTTGGGTGGACTAAGGTTGTTGCCATTGCTCTTCACAATCACCAATACGCAGGATCTTGCAGATGTTGATGAGAAATTACTGGCAATTCTTGAATCTTGGGATAGCAGAGAAAATGGAAGCGGAGATGAAGAACTACTCCTAATACTGGATGGTATCGAAAACGCGGGATCAAAAGCTGTGAAGCATCTCGCGTCTATAGCCAGCGCTATTACTCCAAGATTGGACGTTAGGTTGCTCGTCCTGGGTACAGACGATGCAAGCCAAGACTGGACTCTACCAGCCGGTCTTTCGAAGCTTCAGCTGCTACCGCTACTGGCAATTCAGAGACGCGAGCTCGCTCAAAAGTTGTGTCTGGATACAGATCTTGGTTCTGGAAACGCTGCTTCGAGACCAGCTATATTCGCCTTGTCCCTCGCGGCGGGATATGCTGGGGATACCAGCGAATCTGTTTTGGATGCTTGGCTTGAACGTTGGTATCCATCTCCCGAAACGCGTCAACCTCTTCTACAAGCTGCTCGGGACAAATGGACTTTTCAACGACACAACCAGCTTAGTACACAGACAGGAAAGACTCTGAAATGGCCCTTTGTCTCTTGCGCCGCAGTTCAAGGGCTCTTAGTGGCAGCGCAGCTACAAACAGCATCTTTTCAGGAGATTCTGGAGGTCTTTGACCAAGATGCCAAGTCAGCAATACCCATTGTTAGAAGTCTTTTGCATCGGTTTGCAAAGGGAGAGAAGCAAGAGGGGCTCATCCGTGAGCTTCTGAACCGGCATGACAGTGACCTTGATGGGGAGAAGGCTCAATATGCTGCACTTGTCGCGTGCGAGTTCACAGACCCCAATCATGTATCCTTGGTCACCCAAGTCGTCGCTCGTTTGCTAAAGGTGGTCACGCTTGGAACTATCCCCATATCTCATCGGGTTAAAGCCGGTCGCTATCTGTCACTATTTGGAGACCCTCGCGACCTGGCAGGTTTGGTTGATGTCCCAGAAGGAACAAGCTGTTTTGGATCGTCGAATCATCCAAATTCCAGTCCTCCTCATGAGCTTCATCTTGGTTCGTTCAAAATTGGCGCGTTTCCAGTTGTGAATCGCGACTATGGAGATTTTGTGAAGCAGACAGGCCGTGCTTGGCTGAGTCAGGACGGTAATGATCTATATACACAAAACGCACCAGCAACGGATCTCACGTGGCATGACGCCAGAGCATACTGCGAATGGATCACTCAGAAATGGAGGGACACAGGGAAAATAAAACCCAACGAAACCGTACAACTACCTTCAGAGCCGCAGTGGGAAAGAGCATCCAGGGGAGATGAGCGCGAGTCACAGACAGGACAGAACATCTATCCTTGGGGCACCAACTTTGCAGCGAGTCTATCAAACTGCGAAGAACTAGCGTTGAACAACAAATGTGCCGTCGGTTTATTTCCCCAGTCCCGCTCACCGTTTGGCTGCTACGACATGACAGGCCAAGTATGGGAATGGTGTACGACGTTATGGGGAGAGGACATGGCGACACCGACATTCAAATACCCATGGAAGAGCTCAGATGGCCGTGAGGACCTGGGCGCGGACGGTTCAATCAGGAGAGTTCTGCGAGGAGGGTGCTTTTCGAGTGGTGAAGCTAAAGCAACGTACACTTATCGTGGTAGTCTCGAGCCGACTGGGTTTTGGCGGGGTAATGGGTTCCGCATTGCGGTCGTTTCTGAATAAGAGAGATAGCGCTAGGGAACAGATATGAGTCAGGTCCCGGTGTGATAATCGATGGGTCTGATCACACCATCGCCTTGATCTCCACCTACCTAGCACGATAAATAGCCCGCACTATCGCAACGCAAGACACATCGCTGCATAAAAAAGATAACCGTAATCATGCCGATCATTAATGATGTTCAGTTGTCGAGTCCCGAGGACCTAGTTCCTCTTGCCAGCAGTGGCGAGCCAATTTATGTCATCCTCACCAGTTCCAACGATGAGGAGACTGGTGCACCATGGTGCTCCGATGTTCGAGCTGCTTTGCCATTTCTGAAACAGACTTTCGATAAGCCGGATGGGCCCAAGGCTATTTACGAGAGCGTCGGTCCCCGGCCTGGGTAAGTGGTTATTCTAGTCAGTATGGAGAGTGTTGGCTGACAAGTCCACAGGTGGAAGAAGCCGGATAACGCACACAAGCTCACGTGGAACATATCGGCTATTCCAACTGTTATTAGGTTCGAACTTCGCGATGGAAGGATAGAGGAGACGGGTAGGCTTGTAGAGGCTGAGGTTTATGAGGAGGGAAGACTACAGAACTTCGTGTCGAAGTCTGTGTAGACAAGTAGCGAAGGGAAATTTGACAGAAAACACTGCTCCTTGAAGTACGAATGATTATTTCATTATAGGAGACATGCAGGATGAATATTATAAAGGTGCGCCTGCTACATATTATTAAAACTTCTTTGCTGCAATCTATAACATTATACATCTGTGGTGTGATTCCATACCTCGCTGATTATACACCCGTGCTGTAAAAAGGAGCCCCATCACCTTATACATAGTTCTTTGTTTGTTCCTCACACCAATCCCAAAAATCCGCCGCAATCCCACTTCCACCATCCTCTTTCGTCTTTAAGCTGTGTACAAGATCCTTTCTAGGGCTCGGATGCCATCTTCCCCATGGAATAGCATACCTACCGCCGTCCTCAAGCTTAATCTCGGTGCTAATGCCAGCCCAGAGCTCCGAATACGCTCCCCGCTTAGGTGGATGCAGGAAGACTTTGTTCGGGACTCTGAGATGCCACGGCACGCGGTCCCAAATATTCGTCGAGAGGTTTCCTGGGTTCTGGCAAATGCAAATGATTCCATCTGATCGCACACGTCGGTCGAATTCAGAGGCGAGGAACCAGTTTCCCGTTTTTGAAATGGTGTAGTTATGTGTTGGGTCTTTTGATTGTTTTCCAGGGGTAAGCTCAACCAGCGGAATACCTCCAGGCGGCGCCATCATGTCCATGACACCTGAGCCTGTGAAGACGACTCGTGTTGAGGGACCAGGGTTACTTTTAGCTGTTTTCTTCAAGACGGGGAGGAGGAGCTTTGTGAGGAGGAATGGTGCCAAGCAGTTTATCCCCATTTGTGGCTCGAATCCTTGAGCAGTGACTTCGTCTGCTGGTGCGGCGCTAATGCCCGCATTATTCCATAGCACGTCCAGACGAGACTGCTGCGCTAGGAAGGTAGAGGCGCAGGCTGCCACGGAGGCAAGATCATTGAGGTCAATGTGAAGAGTCTTGAGATTGCCAATACTCTCTGGGTGTGCTGCCTTTATGGTCTCGACGGTCTTCTGTGCTTTGGTGGCGGACCGGGCTGGAAGATAGACAGTGCCTCCTTTGGAGTACAGTATATTGACTAGCTCTAGGCCGACGCCATTAGTTCCACCCGTCACCATGAAGACTCTACCTTCTAGTGAAGGAACATTTTCCTCGGTGAAGGTAGGCTTGGGTGGGAATATTTGCGTCCAGGCAGCTTGCATGTTAGTAGTTTAAGAGATAGTGACAGAACGTCGGGTTCAAATAAAATGATACGGAAAATATGGTCTTTCTAATATTTTCTTGCAGGGAAGGAATAATATTATTCTTTTTATATGTGAATATGTTTTAGCTTATCAATCCAATGTTGTCATTCCTTCAGAGAGTCTGACATCCTGGTCATTCGGACTGTCAGATTGAAGCAGCCGAGGAAATTGCTGTCAGAATGCATTCCCCTGCATCAGCGATCTTCCAAAAGCACCAAATAATTAACAAGGCCATGGAATTAATTTGATGAATGAGGAATTAATCGTTCAGCTTTGCAGGAATGCCAGAGTTAACGGCCTTTCTCCCCGCTGAGACCTCCAAAAGTTCGTCGTCTGAAGTATCCCACTATCCATCAAGAACCACCACCGCTTCGCAAAGCTTTCGCCAACCTCCCATCCCATCGGGTCCCACGGAATAGTCCCCCAGACCTTCAAACTTCCATACTGCATATCGCGCGCAAACTCCATTTCGTTGATAATAGAGAGAGAATTGAGCAGTTTGTCCCTCAGTGATGCCCAAGGCAGCATGTCCAGGTACGACAGGTGAGGAACGCTCTTCTGTAATTGAGTGGGCGCTATAGCAGATGGGAGAGTGTCGGCTAGGGCTTTGATGTTGAAGCCTGGTATTCGTTGGCAGTCAAGATCGAGACGCTGGGCGATGACGGCTAAGGCGGTGGCGGCAGTTAGGTCGGTCAATATGAGGTAATGGCTGTCCATTGTGGGTTGCTCAGATGTGTATTGGGTATATAAGAAGCTTGCATCGAACATGTCTGTGACAGCCATGCTTGAGCCCTCTGTAGATGATTGCCCGAGAGCAGGACCTGCATCTCTTCTCACAAGGGCTCCCGCGTCCTCATTAGCCTCATGCTGTGCCGGTTGCTTTTGTTTACCAGCAAGACGTGACCCTACAATCTAAATCAGCTGAACACTTCCGCGTACTTGTGTTATCATGGTACGTACGCCTGGCTCGCTGGGACAGCCTGTTCTGGATCCGCTTTCGCTGGGCGGGGTCTGGTACAGCAGTCCAATCATCTTCAGTGGATTTCACGAATGGCTCCCAGTTAGGCTTCATTGTGGATAAATAAATGCTGGAGGCCTCGGCGAAGTTGAGATGATGACAGGATGCAAGAAAAGCCTGACAATTTGAGTCGAGAAAAGATGACAGACTGCTGCTGATATTGTCAACTTTCTGACAGTCAGACTTGTCAGAATGCATAACCGAGATGAGTGGTCCAATGACAAGCCGGACTAGTCCATAAAACGTTAGCTTAGTCTTGTGACTCTGGTCAGCCACGTCGAAGGCAAAGCTTGAACGCTTGACTGGAAATTGCCTGATGACATGTCAGGGTACAGGCACAGGGAAGGTTTTGATGACCGAGGTGTACTTGTTGATATACCTTAGAGTCTTTGGCTATGGACTGGATCTTATAGCGCGATAATTCGAAGGCTGATGGGACTTTTTAATTATTGACAGTGTACCAAACCAATAGAGTTTAAATGTTCATCCTTCCGATACAGAACTCAGTTTGAATTTCGTCATCCTCAAGTGGAACGAGTCAATGTAGTAGAACTTATTTTCTACTCCGGCAAAGGGCGGTAGTATATTATAGTACATCTCTCTTTATACTAAATCCTTAACAAGACAAGACAAGCCAAGTCGCCAATGAGCCTGTAACAGCGATAGAGAGGCTATGGGTATAGTCGCCGAATCAGCTGCGATAGTATGATACTCCCAGTCTTTCCATGGACATGTTCCCCGAAAGCAGTTCGTAAAGAAAAGGCGGCATGTATATATCCTCCAATATCCGAAGATTTGAGACCTGGCAATTTGTTCTCCTCTTCTTTCCAGAACCTCTCACTACTTACCCCTTGCTTACCAGATACCTTCTCTCTACGCTTTCTTGACTTGTCCAAACCCAACGCCAACTCTACCATCTCTTTGCTGATTGTGGCGCCGCCTTCCACTAGCACTCTCGCTATATCACCACGACCCCCCTCAATCGCACGTTTTAAAGGACCATCACCGCCTGAATTTGGCCGAGCATTGATGTCGATATTCTTCACCTTGAGAAGTCTGTTTACACATCGAAGGCTTCCATAATAAGCCGCGATCGATAGTGGAGTGCGGTGAGATGGATTTTCAGCATTGACATCCGCCCCATAGTTGATCAGAATCTCAACAATATCTAGCTTATTCGTCATGCATGCGTAATGAAGTGGTGTCATCTGAGCATGGCACCTGGCATCAACATTTGCCCTCGAATCGAGAAGCACCACCACAAGTTCCCTTTTAGACTCTTGGACAGCCCAATGTAGGGCTGTGTAGCTACCAGAATAACCAAAAGGCTCAAAGGTCTCATTCAGGTTGGCTCCACCTTCCATAAGCTTAAAAATTGTTTCCAAGTGCCCGCTGAATGCTGCCAGATGCAATGCAGTCCGACCTTGCTGATCTTTCTCGTTTATACTGGGACGAAGGGGCGTGATAGCATGCCTATTGCCTTCTTGAGCTGCCAAGTGCATAGGAATCCTACCGAAGTTGTCGGTAGAAAATTGATCCGCGCGCTGCCTAGGATGGTAGATCAAGTCATGAACCACGTACGCCTTCGTTTTGGCAGCGGCGCAGTGCAAAGGTGTCATCCCATCAACACCCGCTATTTTCGTGTTTGCGCCTTTCTCGAGAAGTCTGTTAACGGCATGGGGGTTGAAGTTCCAGATGGAATAATGTAGTGGCGTCCAACCTCGAATATCAGTAGCATCCAGATCAGCCCCCTTGGACAGCAAGCTGTCTATCCAGTAGGGTGCTTCACCATCCCTCCAAGCCACAGCATAGTGAAGCGGGGTCCATCCAAGGATGTCCTGAGTTCTAACGTATTTCTGCAGTTCGTCTGTTATCTTTCCAAAAGCCACTTGTGATTCAGTAAGATCGCCACTTTCGAAATACCTCTCTTGAATTCCGTCAATTTCACGCTTATTCTTAGAGTCATGGTGGGCAGTTAGGTCGTGTAACCGTGTAAAGCCGCAGTTGATGATCTCGATTTGCTGTCGACCATTGTACGTAGAAATCAATGACGCCCGCCGCTGTCGCTTATACAGGATTTCTAGATCATTCCGGATCTGCCGGTAGACGCGGTTTCTGAGTCGGCGTGACAGTTTCTTATGGATTGACTCTGTCTCAAGAAATTGATTCTCTCCGCTTTCTGGTATTTTAGGCAATAGCGTTATGGTCCTCATGTACTCAACCACTATCGCAACCGTTCTTCTGAAGGTGAAACTATCCTCGCGAAACTGGCTTGCGAAGTCCAACAAAGCGTTGTAGGACTCATAAGCTGCTTCCCAGTTTAATATCCTTTCATGCTGTAGTGCTTGACCAAACACTGTTTCAACAACACAATCCGACTCTCCAAGCCGTGCATAAGCATGCAGTGGAGGGATAAGGGTGAGATAGGCCTGATTCAAGTCCATGAGACCTGCGCTTCTGATTGATCCTACCAGTCTAACGAGGCCAGTACCACGAAGCCTGATGTGAACGCGAGGCCGTTTACGAAGGCTCTCCAAGTCGTCGATACAAACAAAGCCTATACTTAAGTCTTAGACTAGTACAACTTGATGAGTAGTTAGCAGGAGGGAAGATCAGGATCCTGTGATGCTAGCAATGTGGAATTATCATTGTCCTGATAGCCAGCCTTGTTTTTGCCATTCCTGTAACAGCCAACAAAAGCTGAACGGAGAATGCCTTGCGAGGACCGCATGCATGATAAGCACGACTATTAAATCAGGTTGTTTCATTCTTCGCTTCCCCGCCCCCAGGAACCAATCGACTAGGGCGCATCTGACCAAAAGCAAGCCCGATTTCAAGACCCCTGTCCAATATTTATGCCAGTAGGCCAGCTATCACAGACATGTACGCCAGCAAAGTTGGCCTTCAGTTGAGCCACTTGACTAATCAGTGAATGAAGGTATATCGCCCTATCGTCCTCAGATTAGAACACATGAAGGTATCAGCGATAAGATTCAAGAATACGATAACAATACCGAGTAAGGGTTAGCTACTTATTACAGAAACAAAAAGCACGCGACCAATCAAAGACACTCATATAAAAACTCTTTACTAGTGAAAATACCTATTAGCAAAGCCCTCCCAACAATACTACGCCGTCTGTTGATTAGATAAATAGTGAAAAAGACCTTCTCCGGTTCTAAACATGCATTTTAATACCCCGAAGCGTCCTAGCTTTAACTGCCCCGCACGACGCCTTATAAAACCGGCTTTTCTCCCTGGCGAAATCAGTCACCCCTCATCCGGAGACAAGAGACAACAATGTGCTACAAGCTTGGTCCTCCGGACCCTGCATCGGCAGACAAAGCACCCAAGGATACATATTTTACCTGCCGCAGACTCACCAAGAATCTTTTCTACATCACCGAGGCCGACAAATGGGGCGAGAATCCGTTTATCTACGTGCGCCTTTACGCCTCTACAGTCGTCCTCATTGATACTGGCTGCGGGGGCCCGCACAATTCTTCTGATGCTAACTTTACATCCCTCCGGCATTTCATCGAGGAGTATTCCGTCGCAGACAACGACAGTCAACCTCTGAACCTGGGAGGCGCCAAAAGCTACACCGTGATTTGCACTCATTGCCACTACGACCATATTGGTAAGTGAATCAAACCTTGTCTTTACGCTAGCTCGAGACTCACTATTTCTGGCCAGGCGGGATTATGCATTTTACAGAGTCACCAACCACCTCTGTTGTGGCTAGTTCTTACGATAAAGATTTTATCGCCGGTCCAGATAGACTGCCAACGTCGTCTCTCTGTCGCTTTGTTGGAATGGATACGCCTGATTATTCCGTGACTATTTGGGCCGAGGACGGTCAGTCGATCACTGACAGCGCCGGCAACGATCTAGGCCTTGTGCTGTATCATGCTCCCGGCCATACCCCAGACCAACTCGCTATCTGGGATGCCCAGGAAAGGTTTCTCTTTGTTGGAGACACGGTATACGAGCACGCCCCTATATTGTTTCCCATAGAGGGAAATATTAAAAACTATGTTGCAACCATTAAGAAACTTCAAGGACTCGTCATAGGATGGAATTCTACAGAGAGCCAAGGTATGTACAGGAAGAAGCCCAGGCAGTTATGTGGTGCTAAGATTCTAGGTCGTGTTTTAATGGCATGTGGACACTTGACGAGTAATGCTGATGCCGAGGAACTATTAGAGGAGGTGAGGGCATGTCTTCAGCAGTCCCTCGTAGGGACTATTCAGCCTAAACCTTGTGGGCTTAAACGTGGTGAAGATCTAGAATCTTACACGAGTGCGGATAAGAGAGTCAGCTTCCAAGGACCACGGAGTTATTTCGCAAAAGCACGGGCAGACCAAGATTTAATGAGTGATCTCGCCTAATCTACTGAGAAGACTAGTTATGTAGCTGAATTATATACACAGTAAAGGAATTATACACAGAGATTATGTGAGTATGCTAAATAACTTCCTCGAATGTCACAGCGTCGAGGTTGGCGCCGGCCTCGGCGCAGCTGAATCCAAAAGTAACGCTAACATATTCATTCTCAGACAGCATCTCGTCCGTAAGCGTGCAGATTGTATCAAACCGGACCCAAGTATTCACGGTGACGCTGGGAGTGCCCATTAGAGTTGAGCCCGGGACACGATCGAGGTTGTTCGGGTCTCCAAGGGTACAGCCAAGCGCCAACATATTGCATCCGTCGCCATTGGCGCTGTTGGTGTAGGAGTCCACGCGAACGAAGCCAGAGAGGCGGTAAGAGGCTGCCTTGAGTTCCTTCGTGTCGACCTTTTGGTAAAAGTAGTTATAGTACGCATGGTCGCCATCGACTCCAAAAAAGAGTCGTCCAGAAGCTGGGCCTTCGAAGGGATTGCCGGTGTCGCGATCGACGGGGTCGGAGCGAGTTGATAGCCAGGGATCAGTAGTGTCGAGATCGAAGTTGCCGTTGATGAGAAGAGGTGTTGGGTCTGCATCGGCAGTTGTGGTCGTGGTGGCTGTCTCGGTAGCGATTGTTGAGCCCTCAGTAGTGGTAGCCAGCGTAGTCGCTTGAGTGGTAGTAATTATCATACTAGTCTCACTGTTGGTGGCAGCCGTGGTAGTGTCGGTGTCGGGGATTTCAGAAGCCGGCTTCAACTCAACAGAGTCGAGGTAGGCACCCGAATTAGCACACCAGAATGTAAAACTAACGCCAATGTCGGCATCCCGAGCCAGTATCGCGTCGGTGAAGGTACACGTTGTGGACGTCCGGTGCCACTGACCGTAGGAACTCTCAGCGCTTTCCGACAAGAGCGGACCTGGCACGGGAAACCAACTTCCTGTACCTCCCGCGATGCAAGTGGCGAGGATGGTACTGCAGCCGTCGCCGTTTTCACTGTAGCCGTCAACGCGGGTACGGCCCTTGAGGACGTATGTGCCCGCTTTGAGTGTTTTCTTGTCGATCTTTTGGATAATAATATTTGAGTACTGGAGGCCATCTTCGTTTCCAAACTGGAGTTTAGCAGAGGCTGAGCCCTCAAACGGGGGGCCAAGAGCCAAGGTGTCGTCTTCGTGCTGCGTCTGCAACTCCCACGGAGCGGTTGTGCCATCATCGAAGCCAGCGTTGGTGAGCAGAGGCCCGTCGACTGCCGTGGTTGTAGTAGCACTCTCGGTCACAGTCTCGCTCTCAGTGATCGAAGTGCTGGTCTCGACAGAAGTGGTGGCGGATGTAGTGATGGCCTTGGTAGACGATGGCTTACAGGGGCTTGAACTGGCCACCGAAGCCAATGCTACAAAAGCAGCAACAATCAACTTGTTTGAAACCATCTTGCAATGATCTCGACAAACAGAATAAACGAGCGTGGGGAAGTAAACAAAAATGAGCGAACGGAACAAAGGTGAATCCTACTGACGAGAGGAAATTGGGGGCCTTCATCCTTTTCATTCTGTGCTTTAAAATGACAATGGGGTCCTGGACTCAATAGTCTGAACACACGGGCCATGACAGAGCTCAGCTGCAGTTAAGCATATTTTACAGTGTCGCTATTGAATTTGATTGCAGTAGCGCCTCAATAGTCTCCAAAACTCGCGAGTGGCAGACCAATAATGTGCTTACTTACCTGTTTCAAGAAGGGCTTTGTCAATTGACTAGACTATTTATACAAGCGAGAAACAAGAAAAGTATAGTTAAATATTCCTCAGACCATAACCCCTGCGTCGTCAAGATACCGGTATTACCGGAAAACATTAAAAGTGTCGTCTGATGGCTCACAGTTGATGGGCATATGGAGTATAAGATCGAAGCACTACGGTGATGACAGTAACCTCGGTAAAAATTAAGGCCGGAACAGGGTCCTATTGCCAGAGCATGGCCCTATAAAGCTCTGCTGTCACACTCATAGCAAAGGTCAGCATGAGGCCATGCCCAAAGCATCCGGGCAGCCAGTTCCTAGCATCTCGCAAACACAGCAGCGCAAAACGCATCGTTACAATGCATAGCAGTCGAAACTTGATTGAAATATATGCACATGTTGATTTGCATCGGTTCAACGGTTGATGGCCGTCTCCCCGGGGCCATCAGATCATAGTGCGCCGGAGCCAATAACCTTTGCGTCTCAGGTGAGAGCATGTAAGACAGCATGCGAGAAACACTAGCGCCATTGGAAACGGGGATTCCCACTTGACGCAGGTTTTGTTTTTGTATTTTGAGTGCTGCCACTGATATCTTCGGAAACCAGCCCAATTGCCTCCTTGTCTTACAGCTCTTCCCATCCCACCGATTAAAGCAACTTTTTATATCCTGTCAATGGCTTTTGACTCTTACGATATGTTTTTGGTAAGGCATACTTGCTGCAGCCTGCATTAGATAGACTACCTACTTAAAAGCCTGGGATCTTGGTGTTCTCGACGGTAAACTCGAAGATGTGTCGAACGAGTCAATGATTCTTACTATCGTTGAAACTTGTCACAAATTCTATCTATGGCGTTTCAAATCCTTGCTCGTTCCATTTTGCGATGTCAGCTATCGACCCCTCATACCGGATTACAGCGCAGGATTGGCATGGTACCTGCTCCAAAGTTGACTAAGGCTTCCCCGATGCAACCGCATTATTCCAAGATACCGATTCGTTCACGATGCACTTGGAAAAGTGCAGAAAGAATTATGGACTACAAATCTATGCTTAGGAAGATCATGCAACGGAATTCGAAATTTCTTGAAAGTGACCTGGTCGACTTTAGGTGTTATTCCATCTTTCTTTTGCGTTCCTGACAATTGCTTATACAAACCAGAGGACAGGAGCACATGAGTCCTGATGGCGCACACAGACCTTGTGTAGATATCCGGATTTTTCGAGGTTGCAAGCGGCTGACGTCGGCAAGGCTATACAAGGATGAGGAAATCTCGTACTCGAAAGAAAAGTACAACAAGACTCAACAATGAGTGCGTACGATGACAGTGCTGGGCGCTGCTATGGAAATGCAGGGGTGTTTACAATGTACTATATCATCGAATAATGTTACCGCGATCTACTTATATAAAATTATTTAAAAAATGCTTTGTGTATTCAATTGTATATGCAGAGGCAATCTCGGATGAATGGCTGAACCTTGGCCAATGTTTAAAGCCTACAAGATTTAGATAGTATTCAGCTATCTCGCTCTACCCCTCCCTACTCATAACATCATCCACTCCGTTGAGTAGATCGAACTTCTTGAACTGTCTCGCAGGAACGCGCCTCTGGAAAAGGATATCCAGCTCCTCAAACGTACGACCTTGACTCTCGGGAAGCCGGAAGTAGCACCAGACAAGACATACAAGACTAATTCCACCAAAGAGGAAAGCCGTCTTACTACCCCAATTGGCCTCATCAGTATTGAGCATTAAAGGCATGACAATTGTGAACACGACCGAGGCGGCAGCCTGCACTGCTGTAGCCACAGCAATGGTCTTTTCTCTAAGACGGGTGGCTGAGATCTCGGAAATGATAACGAAACAGATGGGGCCGACAGTCATTTGGTACACGAAGGTCCAGATATCCATGAGCGTGGCAGTAGCCCAGATAGCACCAGTGGTGCTAGAGATACTGAGGAAACCGATGATGAATAGAAGAGTCGTCATGACCACCATACCCGCATTATAGATCGTGCGTCGACCAAGTTTGAACTGTGTAATTTATGAGCTGATGCGTTGAAGGATTATGGGGATAAGACACGTACCCAGTTCAGTAGGAACCACGAGAGAACCGTACCAGTGAAACCAAGAGCGGTGTTACCAACACCCACTAGAGTACCAAGTCAGCATGTCTGCAGTTTTCAGCGTTTCGAAACACGTACTGTTAAAAGAATCCGAGGGATCCAGGCCGGCCTTTTGGAAGAAGTATGTTGCATATCCAATAAGCGGATTGCCACCAATGACCTGGATAAGGTAGACCATAACTGAAATCTCAGTGCGAACCAAATTCGCACTCTTGAAGCACTCCAACCACGATGTAGACGACTCGATTTCTTGCTCGAGAAGATCGGTCTGCTCAATTCCCACGAGAGCCTTATCGATATCGGGTCTGTTGGTTGGTGAGGACAGGCCCAGGAGCGCGGCACGTGCTGCCTCCCGTCGGCCTTTGCGAACCAGCCAATACGGACTTTCTGGGGCGAAGGGAAGACCAGCGAGAAGGATCGTGGGCCAGACCCATTGGATCGCAAAAGGGATCTTGTACGCCCACTCGTCCATACGGGTCTCTACACCAGCCGCGCAGCCTTGGGCGATGAACTGGCCGATCACAAACGCCATGTTGATAGAAGTCGTGAGGAAGCCTCTCAAGGCAAGAGGGCACACCTCTGAGGCATAAGTTGGCGCGATGACGACGTAGAATCCATAAGCTAAGCCGCCGAGAATCTCGCCAGCGCAGAGCATGCCAATGCTTGTGGAAAAGAACTGAACAAACACCAAGGCAATGGACCAGACGCAGCAGGCAGCCAATGTTTTCTTTCGACCGAACATCTCGAGGGGATAGCCACTGGCAAGTGCACCGAGAACCTGGCCGATCGGATTACCCATTCCCAGAGCCGTCTGCCACGGCGCAGAAATCTCATAGCCGTCGCCGCCATGAACCCGCTCACCGTATCTTGTTTGGAATGCGGGTAGGGCATAGAAAGAAGTAATGATCTGGGCATCAAAGCCCGCCATTATAACGGCGATGCCGAAGAAAAGAGCCCAGAAAACGGCCCATGGATACTGGCGGACGGCTTCACGGAAGCCAAGGTTGTGCTCCTCGACGGTGAGATCGCGGGTGGCGTCGATCTCAAGTAGCTCGGATCTCTTCAGGTCTGCCACGTCATGGTTATCTTTATTGGCTTCTTTGTCTATGGTTGCCATTTTCAAAGATGTAGTATGATAGAGATAGTAAGAGAGCTTGGCAGGGGCAAGAGGAAGTGGTCCTCCTGTAATGGCAAAGAACGGTGTTTAAGTATCCATTGAAGATTAGTACACCAAGTGATACCTCGCTTGCTTAGCCTTATCACCGGTTCTGCGCGGGGGACCGACCTGGGAGTATCGAACTACCGTTAGCACCCCGCAGACACGCGTGCGCACGAGATAGCCATTTCATTTCCATATCGATAAAATGTAACACGCCAATGCAACGTTTCTTGGCCCCTTACGATAAGCTAGAGAAGGATCGCACTAAAATGCGGGGAAAGATATCAGACAGCGTTTGGCCCGGCATTCGCACCGACCGTTTGCCGGCTATTGTGCCTGGACCCGGTTAGCTGGGCTTTTCTAAGATATCATCCATAAATGTGCAAGACTCCTTCGCGTTTATCGACAGTCACTATCGTAACGCTAGTCGACAGAACATATCGACCCCTCTTACACTACAGACTCCAGGCACGACACAAGATGGTTGCAATCGGCTCTCTCTCCGGCGCTCTCTTCTCACCAGACCTGATTGGAACTGATGTTGTAACATCATTTCCTGAAGGTTACACCATCCGACCATTGGAACGAGGGGATTATGCAAAGGGATTCCTCGACTGCCTCGGCGTACTATCTGATGTAGGGGATGTATCCCAGGATCGCTTCGAGGAGAGATTCGATTGGATGAAGACACAGGGCCAAGGGGTGCATTACCACGTGGTTATTGAGCATGAGAACCGAGTTGTCGGTACCGGAGCCATTATCGTAGAGAGAAAGTTGTAAGTCATCTAATTGGTTAACAACGTATCTGCACTATCTTGATGCTAACCTCATTTCGGCAGTATTCACAATCTTGGGTTAATTGGACATATAGAGGAAATCGCGATCAGGAAGGAATTCCAAAGCAAAGGCCTTGGTCTTAAGTTACTGGCCAGTCTGTCGTCTATTGCAAAGAATGTCGGGTGCTACAAGACGACTCTGGGGACTAGTCCGGAGAACGAGCCGTTCTATGTCAAATGTGGCTACAGCAAGTCGGGTAACATTATGAACCAGTACTTTGAAGAGCCCAAGGAATCTTATTATCGGGGATAAGACCGATGAAACATCATTTTCAAGAGTTGTGGCTACCCTGAATTGATATCGATGGTGATCTCGACTCAAACCAGCTAGACTAAGCCCTTGTTAGTGCATTGACTTGACATGACCGGTATTCCTCCGATGTTTGCCGGTTCGCCGATTTCCCGTTTCACCGACTCGAGGTCAATCGCTTGCCAATTGATAAGAGCTTATTGGGCCTTAGTTTAGTCTCAAACGTTGCATTCTCCATATCTGCAAATCATCAACGCGGGGAAATTTCTAATCTGTTGGCTAGCTGCAATCAGTGCAATGTAACAAGCTGCCAGAGCCGAATATCCGTAGCCAGTATTAATAAGGGAACCCTTGCTAACAAAGCATCTTAACACGATTGAAGATAGCTTGCGATTAGCACCAAAGTCATTATCTGCAATCTAATCTTTCTTGCTAACTGTCTGCTAGTTCACCATGGCACCCCATGCCGAGCAGGATGAGTCCACTCCTGGCATCACTCGCCTTCCACCACCAGAACGTCCAGCCTTTTCTGCCTCGCCTCCACGTCTACTCATCATCGGCGCTGGGAACCGTGGCAAAGCCTACGCCGAGGCTGTTAAGAGTTCGAGCAACGGTGTCATCGTCGGCGTCGTAGAGCCTATCGCACTAAAGAGACGGCATCTCGGTCGCAAATACATCTGGGGTACACGGGAGCCTGCTCCCGGGGAGGAGTTCAGCGACTGGCCAGAATTCGTTGAATGGGAGCTTAGCCGACGGCAAGCAGTCGCTTCGGGGACCACAGATGTCCCTGAGGGTGTCGATGCAGTCTTCATTTGCGTCCAAGATGGCATGCATAAGGATGTTGTCCTTGGTCTTGCACCGCTGAAACTACACATCATGTGCGAGAAGCCTCTAGCGCCTAATCTGGAGGATTGTATGGCTATCTATAAGAGCCTTTCGCCCGATCCCTCCGGATCCTCAGAAAGGCTGTTCGCTATCGGCCATGTCCTTCGTTACAGTCCTCACAACATGATGATGAGGAAACTTTTACTTGAGGACAAGGTCATCGGAGACATCATGGCTGTTAATCACACAGAGCCGGTGGGATGGTATCACTTTACACACAGTTACGTCAGGTAAGTTGTTAAATGATGGGTTTGAACAAGCGATCAAGACTGACCACATGCTAGAGGAAATTGGCGCAATGAAAAGGCGGCAGCTCCATCGCTTCTCGCCAAATCGTGCCACGACATAGATATCCTCTACTGGATTTTGGCGGCCCCTCCTCCCGGTTCTAACAAGCCAACCCATGTCCCCAAAGACATAAGCTCTTCTGGATCCCTCCAATACTTCAGAAAAGAGAGAAAGCCCGTCGAAGCTGGAAACGCCACCAATTGCTTGTCTTGTGCCTATGAGCCATCGTGCCAGTTTTCGGCGAAGCGAATTTACACAGGAGCTGATCTCAAGAGTCAGCAACAAGAACACTTTTGCACAGTCGTCGCACCGGAAATTGAAGACTGTATTCCAAATGGCATGTCAGAAGCAGCTAAGAAGGCTGTTCTCTCCAAACTGGCTGAAGATTACTCGGAAGATACTCGAGCAGATGAGGTTAGCAAGAGAAATACCTATGGACGTTGTGTGTACGAATGTGACAACGATGTCTGCGACAACCAAGTCGTAACACTTTCTTGGGACGCCGACCCGATTGCAGCTCCTGGCGAAACACCTCTTCAAGCTCTTAGCGGCAGAGGTAGCAAGACAGCTACATTGCATATGGTTGCATTTACAGAAAAGATATGTACGCGGTTCACGCACATCTACGGTGTTCACGGTGAGATGTACGCCGACAGTTCCTCAATTACAGTCACAGACTTCAGGACGTGCAAGAAGACTGTTCACTACCCGCATATTCCCGAGGGCGGTGGCCATGGTGATGGAGACGAGGGATTGACGAGGCAATTCGTGCTGGCGGTTGATCGGGTAAAGAACCATGGTGAGAAGGTGTCGACGGCCCAGCGAGAGTATATCAAGTGCAATTTGAGGGATGTTATTATGAGTCACAGTATGGTGTTTGCTGCTGAGGAGGCGAGGAGGGGAAAGAAAGTTATAGACTTTCCTGAGTGGTTTGAGAAGGAGGTCATGATAAAGCTGGGCGCTTAAATGCTTCGAGTATAACCTTAGGGTGAGGGCAATATCTCGTTCATCTATCATATTTGGCTTGCTGAAATAGTCGAGTTGTGCAGTCGTGTTATGTCAAAACTTTGAACGCGCCATCTTGCTTTCAGTATATGGCGGTGCTAAATAAAATCTAGCGATACTTAGATTACCTCCATAGGAATACGTATCACGAGTCAAGCGAAGTGAAATGAATGGGAAATTAGGTATTATGTAATAGACGCAAATAGAAGAGCACTGTAACAAGAAAATAACACCTATAGATGTATGTTGTCGCGCTTAGACGGGATCTCGGATCCATGATTCCATAGGAGCTCTTGGGCTAAGGGCGGCTGCCGCAGTGGACGGAAGCACTACTCCAGCACTAGTTAGTGGCCTCAGCACACATATACCAGCTTCGACGAGTATCACAACCGGCAAATAAGTGCCGCGGCTTTCCACGGAGCACTAGTAAGCAGCCACGCTCTCATCATTTCTGATAACTGGTTTTCGCATTGACTATCCGAGGTTCAGTACAGGAACTAGCTATTATTGGGAATTTGGATCAAGTCAACAATAAAGCCTATTGCGGCTACGAAGCGGTGGCCGCTTATGGCGACAAGAGCCCTGATTGGTGATTGGCACGCCCTGTTCTCTACATCGTCAGTGCATCGTCAGAGCCAGCTTACAAACTACCTTAGACACTGACTAACCACTCCGCCGATCAATCAACACTGTCTCATAAGCTATAAGTAAAGGCACTGTCAGGGCAGTCTCGCATATCACTCAGATCTATCGTCCATCTATTTTATTCAACTGCTCACGAAGAACATACTTCCATATCATCAATTCTCAAGCTTCTAAAGTTCGAAATTACCTTATCCAATATGTCTGTTGCGATTCATCACAAGACGGTCAATGTCGATGATCTCAATATATTCTACCGCGAGGCTGGAGATCCATCTCTTCCTCATATACTTTTATTTCATGGCCACGCTTCAAGCTCGCACACGTTTCGCAATCTCATTCCCTTGATCGCCGATAAGTTTCACGTCATCGCGCCTGATTACCCGGGGTTCGGAAATTCTTCTCACCCAAAGCCTCAAGACTATGACTACACCTTTGTCAACATCGCCAATACAATGGATAAATTCATTGAGATTCTTGGCATCAAAAAGTTCGTCGTATATCTGTTTGATTACGGCGCCCCTGTCGGGCTCTTGATCGCCTCCAAACATCCTGAGCGGATCTCAGGCATCTTCTCTCAGTCTGGAAACGCCTATGAAGAAGGGCTGTCCCCAGCTTTTGAAGGCATTCGCAAATTCTGGGCTGATCCATCGCCAGTGAACCGCGACCCTCTCAAACACATCTTTTCTCCGGAAGGTCTCGCTGGCGCGTATACCCACGGTGTCGAGCCTGCTTCTCTAGTCGCGCCTGAAGGAGCTCTTCTAGACATCTACTTTATGTCGAGAGAGGGCGCCCTTGAGATCCAGTTGGACCATATACTCAAAGACTATGAGACAAATGTCAAGTCATACCCTGAATGGCAGGCTTATCTACGTGAACATAAACCACGGCTTGTGGCGATATGGGGGAAAAGTGACCCATTCTTTATCCCCCCGGGAGCAGAAGCGTTTAAGAGAGATTTGCCGGGCGCAGATATCAGTATTATTGATGGAGGGCATTTTCTAAACGATTCGAATCCACAGGCAATTGCCTTAGGTATTAAGAAGCTTCTTTAGATCTATATCTCGAGGTCTACTAATAGCTCGAAATAAAAAGTCTTATCAAGATCACCCAATGGCTGTCTGAAAGGTGTTCGCGTATGTGAATTGGTCTATTTTTCATGATCAAACATATCGTTTACCGCTAGCTAAAAAGCGAGATAATTCCAAATGGGCTGCGCCTGTCACGATTTGTGTTACAGGGTCCATGGGCGGACAGACCTTATGTCGAAGGTTTTCAGGTACTTTCAACTTGATTTCCCGTAGCAAGTATTCCGATGTACCGAATTCTCCTGCAAGTATAATTGCCTATCTAAAATCAGCACGTCAATAGGAAACGACTGATTATACGTACCTGAATAGTATCGCCAGTTTTGAAAACCTCACCCATTGTATAGGATATCGTGGCGGTAATGTCATTGGTGACGGGCTGGAAACAAGATAAGACTTCGTCATTTGTGTAAGTCATATAGCCGTCCTTAACCCCTGCTTCGGGAATATCTATTTCGATTCCAACATCGACGTCCCATTCTTGTCCGCTGTTTCTGAACTTTGAAATGATGCGTTGCTCAAAATCACCGATACACTTTTCATAGACTTTTCTGGCTGTCCTGGAGCCCTCTGGAAGTCGCATGCGACCGATTTTGGTGCGCACTATTTCGGCAAACTTTTGTGCTATGATGGTAGGTCTAGAAACATTTAGTCAATGTAGTAAAGAGGGGAAAGAAACTCACCCCAGATTCTCATTTGACACCTCTATATGCCTATAAATAAGGAAAGGCGATGCTTGTAGAATACTATTGGCAGATATGTGTACTATCTTTTTCCCACAGCTGACAAATATAAATATAGCGTTGGTCTTTTGGCTGAGGGAATATGTCAGTATCGCGTGGTGTATTGACGCCTCTCCTTCGCCGACGAATGATAAGCGTGTATCATTTTCGTCTCTAAGATAGCCAGCTCTTTGAAGAACACGTTTCAATAAACCTTTGTTCTTATTTGCCCATATCTCTGGAGTGGTGACAATCCAATGGATCTTCTGCTCGTTCTCCAAGAATTTACTGCCTAAACGCTGCTGTAATTGGGTACGAAGGGCACATCTGACCTCATAGAGGAAGTCGGCTGACATATCCACAGCGCTGAGGCCCGGAGGAACAACAGGCAGCTGAGTTGACTTTTCTGCCTCTCGGGCCAAGAACAGAGGGAGACCTACAACCTTCTGGACGCCTGGCTTCGGATTTCCAGTCGGCTCAAGGGCATTAGCAGTGTCATGACCCCAGCCGACAACCTTATTATATTGATCGTAGTAAATAACTTTCGGAACCTAAGAAATTAGATATGATCTAGTGAGCTTGTGATGGATAGCTTGCCGATAATTTGCTGTATGAGCCAGCACCAGGCCACTCTGTGAGTAGCTCTGATATCGGGTTCTGAAGGTCATTGACTACGTATGCAACGCTGGTACTGGCACAGTCTATCCTCATGAAGTCGATTGACACAAATATCTGATATCCGGATTCAGGCGTGGGCGCAGGTGCCATGTTATACGGCGACAGTGATGGGGTGGATTGATGACCCTGGCGTTGGTAAGTGTTGACACCTTGTGTGGGCTGTGGATATGCTGTTGTTAAATTGGGAGGCGGTGGTCGCGGCAGAGCATAAGAAGCTGTTCTGGCATTTCTTCTCTGTTGCTCTAGTTGTTGTGGAGAGTATGGCCCCATGCTTGGCTCGCGATGCATTGTAGATAAGATCGCGTCCGGACGCCCGATATCCTTTCGAGAGACAGGGGGATTTGAAGATAGCTCTACGTTAGGCCTTGTTTGCTTGTACTGTGTCGGATATTGCCCCATACCTTGCTGACTACTCGGTGTTGGCGGACTTGTGTATAGAGAACCGAAGGCCCTGGGGAACTGGAATGCTTCTTGAGATGGGATGTGGCCAGAAGCTGCCGTGGTGTATGGTTCGCTGGGAAGAAGCTCTTGCTGGGAAGTCAATGACTGTTGAGCTTGTGTGACCATGCCACTATCGTTACTTGGTCTGCCCAAGCTCCCAACCGCACGGTCCAGATACTCCAAGGCTCCCATATCAATCGCCATAGGCGCGTGGTTCGGGATAAAGCTTCGATGGACCTCTGCCTCCATCGTCTTGTTTCTATCCGTGCAGATCTCCGCAAGCAGACTCAAGGTCTCCCAGCAGCTCGAATGGTCTTTGCCGAGAACTTTTCTCTTGCCCCAGAGAGCACGCTTGCAATACTTTTCAGCATCCTCAAGCTTGGAGCCATACATATAATCAAGAGCCAAGGCGTGCATTCCGTGATACACTAGTATATCGTTTGTCTTCCTCTCAAAAGCGATTGGAGTGAGGATCTCGTCTGCTTCTGTCCACTTTTTCTGCCGCATGCACGCATATGCTAGTCGTATCTTCATAGCAGTGATGTCGCTCACAGGTCTCGAACTCGATTCGCCGTGCTCGATGGCTCCTCTGTAGAATTGTTCTGCCTTTGCGTGATCCCCGTCCGCCTCATTCTTGATCGCTAGTTCTTCGATTCTTCTGGCAAATTCAGTCTCACTGTCCGAGTCGGCGTCAACTGGAGATTGTGGCTCTTCATTGACTGGCGTAGGTATCCATCTCTCGATCATTGACGCTTGTGCTTCCGTTAAAGGATCACCCATAATACTTCCTCCCCAGACAGTTGACCTAGGGCCCTCTTTGAGAATGGTACTAGCGCTTGAGTGGAAGTTCTCTGCCACCTGAACAAACTGTCGGAGATTTTGGGTGGCGCGATCCTCCTCTTCACGTCCACTAGAAGGGCCCGGGCTTGCGGAGCTACTTGTTTGTAAAGCAAACTCGACATGCCTCAGTTGGGATTTAAGCCCAGAGAGGACCTTGAACACAGAGTCTTGAGAGGAGTTGCTGTGGATTAGGAGGCAGCTATTCACGTCAGTAATCACCATATATCGCGATTATCATGACTTACACATTGATCATCTGAAAAGCACTTGTCATCGCCGTGTTGTATGACTTGATTCTGTCCTTATATACAGTGATATCTTTGGACCGCAGGCTAAATTTGATCTGCTTGGTTGGCTTGCGCAAGAACCCTCGGCTAAAGAGGCTTGTTTTCTCAAGCTCAGCCATTAGCTGGTTGAGCTTGCTGAATGTGTTCTTAATATCATCCAGGGTAGCACTAATACTACCCCAGAGGGCATTACCGGGATCGATCTCGGCGACGACAGCTTGCGGGACTCGACCTGAGGCATTGCTGACCGAGTCTAGGACTCGCGACAGAATCGAGACCTCCTCAAACAAGTTGGAGACATTCTCGTCGACGTCGACAGTATCATCTATCCAGTTGTATAGCGTCTTACCTATTGTCGCGCAGCTGATAGCGAGGCCGGCGGCGCCTGACGCGATAGATAATGGATCCATCGGAGACGATCTGGCGAAGGTTGAAAATGGAGCGAGTCTCAGCTGAACTCTTGGTGCGGGGCGGGGTGACATTATACTCCAATTAGGAATGGTGCTTATGTAGGGAGGCCCAAAAGAGGCATACCGAGTTACTGCTAATATCTAAAGTGATATTTCCTACCTTGTAGCATTTAATAAAACTACATTTTGTACTCTATAGTACTATAGTTAGAAGCTCATTATATTTTAAAGGGCACTACGTCTTTACTTACTTTATGGAGTCGCATATTGCTAAGCTGTTTATAAGCTTCCCAACCTTGCAACCTTAGCACCGATTCGTTCCTTTCAATTTAAGTGAAAATCTGAGAGAAAACTAAATAACTGTCTCACGGAGTACAAGAAATTGCATGATAGTTAGCTATTAAATGAAAAGAGCTGGCTAAGAGTCCTTCACTAAGGTTTATATATTAAAGCAATAAGTGGTAACTGTCGTTATTAACAAGAAGTTCCTTAAGCCTTAATAAGCCTTAATTCTACGTACTATGAGGCATCGAGCGTTGAATTTTCTCATGCCGTTGATCGGCACCTTAAATACATTAGATGGTGAAGTATACTTGACTAATTAGCAAAGCTATCAATACTGCCCTATTATCCTCAGCTCAGACTGTATCTTTGAACTCAGCAAACAGCTGAGGTAGGAATGTGGCCAAGTCTATGCATGATGAGTGATTGCAACAAGTAACCGCGATTCAAGACTTACGTGACATCTCAACAGCACAATGAACGCTCAGATCATGACCTTGGGTATCTCCAAAGACGTCAAGGAAGAATCGAGATCGCAGTTCTCGCTGTCCATCGTCCTTGCGGCGGATCTGATGCATGAGGTAGGAGTTACCAGTGACGTTGGTCGTATGCCCTGAAGGACTTAGCTAGAAACAGGAAACCTGAGGAGCTCACTCACCACTGGTAATATGAGCAGTAACAATAGTCTCGATACCCTGCGACTCGTAGGCGCTAGTGTTGAACCCGAGAGATTCAGGATCCACGAAGTTAACGGTCAGTTTAGTGGCAAAATTACCAATGAACTCGTCTATCCAAGAGTATGACCCGATGTAACGCTCTGGCAAAGTCTTGTTACTCCAGTCGATCGCATTCGGCATTCGGTAGGCATACTGATGGGCGAGTGGATGCCAAAGCTTATAGCTACAAAAATCTTAGACCATGAGCGAGGAGCACAACGAAACAGGCATACCGTTGAGGATCAGTTAGGTGCCATCCGAACCACCAGTCATACATATCTCCCGTAACTGCCAATAGTCAGCGGCTATGTTTCCATAATCATACTTTACCATACCATTGCCCATATCGGTACGGACGGCTATCATCAGTTTGTTATCTTCACTCAGAGCCCAGCCATTCTCAAGCTGCAAGTAACCCTTCTGAGTTAGATATTGCGGAGCGTCTCGAGGCTCGAACACTACAAAGCAGATTAGACTACCAAGAGCGCACACGATTTGCTATCAACTAACCCAATTTACTGGAATGAGGGCTTTCAGTGATTCCCTTTTGCACTTCATCCGAGATTTCCTTCACAGAAGGTTTCCAGTATTTGACAAACGGTCGAGACCAGTCTTCATCCTTATAACCGAGATAGTACAGCGACGTGTTGGACTGATAAGGCGCCACGTTGACGGATGTCGAGTTCTCGGACAAGGCGTTGAGTGGAATGGGCGAGTAGCTTTTTCCATTGGGAGGATTAGCCGCGACCTGCGCAAGGCAGGGTGATACAAAGGCGAGAACTGGAATAACTTGGAACTTCATGGCGCTGGGGAGAGGAAAGCCTGATGCCCAGTGGTTCTTCAGTATTGAGAGGTTACGGAGCAGAAGATGCTTTATATACCTCAGAGCTTCATGTCATAGCTCAACAGTGATTCCACTCCACCAACGACTGAATCACAAGGATCAACACATCTCAATTGGCTCGTTCCAGATTACTCAGCGGTTGACAAACACAGTCTGTGGAGATATTCACTGCAGTGTTCGAGTCAGGCAGGTCGCTTCAGGCAGGTCGCTTCAGTTGGCCCCTTCAGATCCACAGATACGAGAACCTTGATCGTATGTTAAGTTCTTACCCATGCGAAAATTATTATGAAAACGACAGCTTTCTTCAGTATGATAACTTACTATGTAGCTTAGCAGTTTATAAGAAACAACTAACAGGATATCCCGAGTCATAGCGAGGTTAAAACTTCGCTATGATCCCCTGAATGGTTGTTAGCACGATACTTGGCTACAGAGGTTAGAAGATATCTTTTCTCTTTTCCTTTATTTTTAAGCTTATTTAATAAGAATAAAATAAAAATAAAAATAGTTATTAATAG
>JABSSZ010000149.1:0-166418 GCA_013755755.1 Fusarium sp. NRRL 25184
GAAATCCACCGCCCGCGCGCCCCTGTAAACATGCCCCATAAGCGCCCGGCTATCTCCACTTCTTCGGGAGCGAGAGGCGCTCTAGCAGCCGTTGCTCCCTCCCGTCGCCCACCTCAGCCCTCGGCCGTGTGGTCTAGATCTGGCAATCACTGCCTCCATCTAGCTGGTTACGGAGACAGAGAGGTAGATAAAGGGTGCTCAGTAAGTGGAGGCCTGAGCAGCAGGATGTCTTGCATCAAATCACCTACGTCAACAAGCATCTAGACCCTTCTAACAAAGCTCAATCTTGGTTGACAATGATTTGATCTGGGCCTAGCGATGACGAACATGTCACTGTAGAGGTATGGGTTATACAATTGCACTCAGAGAATTATGCAGTAAGACAATGTATGTTGCAGTGCCTACTCCCCAAACTCATGAACCAATCTATACCCTTATGCAACCCATGATCATTGCCAATCCTAAAGAAAATAATATACAAAAAAAATATACTCGTGTTTGCTCCAAATTGGTGTCCTATATGCACAACTCTTCTCATGAAACTCGTGAAGACATGTAGTCGTGGACTTGGCCTTACACCCAAACAACTCCGTCAAGATAGAGACCGACAAACCTCCCCGATATCCTACAACTCGACAGAGAAACCCATGAGGTCCCAATTCGGATCCTAGGTGGGCATCTTATTGCATAAACGGAGCCCAGGGATCATCGACGTCCTCATATGACATCGGATAGTACATGCTGTCTTCAACAGGAGTCACCATGCTAATACCAGAGTCGTGCTGGTCTGGAGCTTGATGATCTTCGCTATCCCCAAATAAATTGTTTATTGTGCTTTGGGGTGCATCTAGATCCGGGCCTTGAGCATACATCTCATGAATGGCTATGTCATTATTAGTCTATATATCGACAGAGGCATAGTATGGAAGACTTACCTGAGGACGCTTGAAGGAAGAAATCGAAGGCCACAGATTGCAGTTGCGTAAGCATGTTGGGGTTCATTGGGTGCATTTTTGCAACCCCAGGAGGAATCCCTTCGTTTCCTGGCACGTACGAGGGCGCAGCCGTTGGGAAGGACTTGATCCTGTCCGTTGGCACTTGAGCGTCCGCGGGAGAGTGGGGATCACGAGGCCCCGGTTGAGTGCGCTGAATCAGTTGCTGGTAATAGTCGCTGATCTCATTAGGCGCATGAGAAAGTTCGTTCTGGATGAAATCGATGTTGTGGAGAATCCTGATGTCTGGTGGCTGTAGGTGAGGGTCGATCAGTTCCCGAAGAGCCTGGAGGTCGCCGGTCTTCACAATTTCCTTGAAGTTGGCTTCCAGTTCCTTCAAGCCATCTATTTCTTGTGCCGGCGGACTGAGGCCCAGTAAGAAGAATTCTTCGATATTCTTTACTTCGGAATTCAAGTCCCGCAGGGGTAACTGTGGAAAAAGGCTCACGGGGCTCGAGCCATCTCGAGACTCCTCCTAGGGAGACTCGTGAAAGGGGTACTGATGCGTGTTCATTATCTTAGTAGAAAGGGAAAGACTAAGTGATGTCGAACTTGATATAGACACAAAGATCAAGTGCAGAAAAGAGGATGCGGTATGCTGGATGATCTTATTGATGGCAAGTGATGTACAAGTCTTGATGTACAAATATAGAATGAGTGTATTCTGAGGTCTGTCAAGGGAAGGGAGAAGTGGTAAAATTTATACAGGCCAGGGAAAATTGTGTCAAGGACTCGATGAATTTTTTTTAAAGGTTTAGAAACGAGCGCATAATGATGTTTGGGAGCATGTATGACTTGATAAAAGTCAATGGATGTTCAAAGAGGCCAAAGGAAGTTCTGTATCATGAGGGTATCGTCAGTTCCATGGCACTTATGACACGTATGTCCCGTTCAACACCATTCCAGTGCGCAACAGCTTTAATTAATTCAGTATTTCTGGACGTTAAGGTATCTAGATATTTTGTATCTTGTAGTTGAGAATTGGACTGCTTCAGTTCTAGTGTTTGTATTACCAACGCATAATCGTGAGAACGTTGAAAAGTAATTTCTGTTTCCGAGATTTTCAAGTCCGTTTATTTATCTAGAAATGAAAGTTAAAGGATCAAAAGAAACGTCCGCAAAAGTGTGTTGTATATATCATCTTCATACTTTCGTTCTCGAAACCTAACTGTTGATACTATTGGGCGTCTTTTCGGTAACAAATGGGGCACTGCTGTTTGAGTCCGCGACTGAACCCATCAATAATAGGTTCACGATTTGGCACTTTAACTTGTGATGTCGTAGTATGATCTCTTCTCATTCGACGTTCCCACCATGCTCGTCTTGTCGGGAGGTACCTACAACAGTCCAGGCACCAACTCCACGCCCGACTTGGTCGACCACGCGCATCTCTTGGCCTAAGCCTTCGGAGTAAATCACCCATGTCCAAACAAGAGCACGAAGCTGCAGGGCGTGAATAGGTAGGCCTATTCCAAGTGGCCATGTGCGACTGACGGAGAGGTACAGAAAGGCCACACAGCCGCGAGGTGGCGAGTAAACTTTTGCAGGTCATCGCTAACATGATCTTGTCCACCTGTGGCGCTTGGTCGAAGATCATGGTAAGAACCTCAGGCGGCAGTTTAAACAGCAGAGCTGAGTCTGAGCTGTTCCCAGTACTGATCTAAAAGAGTGAGTTGCCAGTACAGAATGGTTGGTTGAGGCTCGTACACACTGTTGAAGGAACTCTGAAAGGAGTCGTAGAGCAACAGACTTTAGGACCTGACACTCCAGGCCTGCTTCTGAGTTGAACTGGCATGGCTCAAGCTATGGAAAGGATCTATTGGTGCGACATGTGAGGAAATGTTTTGATAGGAATGAGAGCTTCACTTGCGAATGATGGGGAATTGGAACAACAGCTCCAGCTGAGGTCATCGACTCTTGAAATGCATAGTGACAGGATATTTAAGCGCTAAATCGCCTCCGTTGTTGCGGTAAATATGATTTTAACTGAACTATTAATTCTAATATTAATTGAATGTTTGGAAACTCTTTTTGACTTAAGAACAAAGCCTTCTTTCTTTATTAATTAATTGCATTGTCTGATATGGAGCCAAGTACATTGTGGGCTTGCCGTCAAAATCACCTGGTGAACACCTTACGCGCTTCTGATTGGGCCAGATTCCTTTAATTGCCTAATCCACCCCGCGACGTCGGACGCGTAAAGTCGCGTCTCCCGCCTCGTGCCTTTTGCTAACCAATTCCACTCCTCGTCCAATTTCCACTCCATTGACACAGATATTCAACAGACAACGAAATCATGTTGCGGCAAGACTTTAACCGGATTGACCCCAAGAGGCGAAATGTCGTCGACCATCGCAAGAAGCAATTCGCTGCGCCTACATACAAAGATCTCGATTATCCCCATCGTCTCAACTTTTACACAGACCCTCCCACTGCGGATATCACCCTCGAGCAGTTTGAGCAATGGGCCATCGACCGACTTCGAGGTAGGCCGTAGAAGACTGTGATAATGGGCGTATCTAACACTCGGCAGTTCTCGCTGAACTCGAAGCATGCTCGTTCCGTAACAAGACTCCCGCCGAGACTGCAACACACATGAAGCCCATCATCAAGAAGCACCTCCACCTCGAGGCCAACAGCTCAGGCTCCAAGAAGATCTTTGAGCAACGCCAAAAAGACCACTACAGCCATTTTATCCTCCGACTTGCGTTCTCGTCTACTGAAGATTTGCGCCGTCGATTCACACGTGTCGAGACGATGCTTTTCCGCCTGCGACTCAACGATGACGATCTCGCCGAGCGATCTGCCTTTGTCAAGACTCTTGGTCTAGACTGGTGCGAAGACGTAACAGATGAGGATAGGAGGGAGTATGCTGCAGAACTGGCTGCCTTTGCTAGTAACCGAAAGGGCGAGAATGACGACGATACATGGTTCAAGGTAGACTGGGAGCGAGTTCCCGAGCTGATTGAGAGCCGAAGAGTGTTCTTGAAGGCTGGAAAGGCGTTTGTGCCAGGCAGAGAACAGGCTGGCATGGTGGTTTCGGAGTTCAGCTCGCGACTGGAGCGACAACTTGAGGTACAGCAACTGATTACTCCATGCCAAGGTCTGAACTGACAGTGTATAGTTGACTGCCCGTGCTCTTCCTCGACTTGACGAGGACGACCGACTCACACCTATCCTCAACCATCTTTCCAAGAACTTCATCACCCCCGACGCATCCTACATGTCCAGCACAGCCGCTGTGCCCGGTGCCGAGATCAGCGCTGCCAACATCGACAACTTATCCCAACACTTCCCAGCCTGCATGTCCCACTTGCACCGCTCACTACGTCGAGACGCTCATCTCAAGCACTATGGTCGACTACAGTACTCGCTCTTCCTCAAGGGTATTGGCCTCAACCTGGAGGAGTGTCTTGTATTCTGGAGAAAGAGCTTCCACAAGATCACAGATGACAAGTTCAACAAGGAATACCGCTACAATATCCGTCACGTTTATGGTGATGTTGGTGGTGACTCGAATCGAAGGGGAGGTGGTTACAGTCCATTCAGTTGTCAGAAGATCCTGACTGAACATCCTCCTGGTCCCGGTGAGGCCCACGGATGCCCATACCGACACTTCAACATGGAGAACCTCTCAGCACTTGTCCAAGCTATGGGTGTTAATGATCGCTCTGTTCTTCAGGGCGTTAAAGAGGATAAGGATAAGCAAAAGTTCCACATGGCGTGCAATCGGTAAGTCTGTGCTCATTCCTCGAATAACCTATATACTAATTGCGATCGCAGTGTATTTGAGCATCTGCATAAGCAAGAGATCAAGAAGGCCAAGGATGAGGGTGTCATGACACAACAACAGCTCGAGACCATTGTCCATCCCAACGAGTACTTCAAGCGCAGCTTCCTGCTGAAGAATCTCGGAAGGGAGACGGATGTGAAAATGGAGGGTTGATTGGTTTGCGGTCGTTGGTTCACTGAGATATGATGTTCGGATATAAGACGTTTGCGTGTCTAACTTTGTAATTATGGGCTGTAGGAACTAGGAGTAAGGCGTTGGAACAGCCTTGGTGTGAAGATGCATGATAACACCTGGGTATGTAATCGAGAAGACAATCTCGGTATTCGGAAATTGAATATTCTTAGAAGCAGCATAGAAGCTCCCCCATTGACCGCCAGGTACACACGACAGCCCTACAATGCTCCAAATAAGTCGAGTTACACATACACCACAACCTCACCGTTTCGCTCATCGTGAGGGTCTTCTCATCTTGATGTACATCATCCTTACACACCTCAGTCTATTCCCGCTTCGTAACCGTTTCGCCAAAAGAACCCATGTCAAATACCGCAAAACAAACCGTTTAGCAGTTTTTTCCCTCACAAGCGACGTCACGCACCCATGTCAGTGTTGTTTTTTATAGACCGCCCTGTTTTTGGGTCTACTAGATAACGTAACGTCATGTCGTGGTAGCCTGCACGATGAGGTCAGAAGGCGGGATGACGAAAGAGGGGTGGGGCTTTTTGGAGTGAGGGCATTCGCAGGGTCTTTGCGGGCAGAAGCATGTTTTTGATGGTGTGTACGTGTTTGTGCAAGAGAATTGCACGGAAGGGAAAAAGAACCCCTTTAATCCTTGTTCTTGTTGTTCTGTTTCTAAATCTGTGCTTGTTTCTACTATTTTTGAGTTTGGGATCTCGGGGATCTTGAGCCTCGAATGGAGAATATCTGATCTTTTGTGATGATCTACCGTGCGTTTAGTTCTCCACCAGAAAAACTTACATGAGGTTCATCTCTTTTTTTTGTTCTCCCCTTCCAACATTCTAGATCGTGACTTAAGCATTTTTCTTGTGGTCTTTTCCCCCCCATTTCAGTGTGGCTCCTGTCACCGCTCCGACCTTGTTAATAAAGGGAGCAAAGAAAACCCTTGACGCATGAGAAAACGTCATCCCTTGCGGCACTCAAGGTGAAGCTAACTCACGTTGGAGTTGGCGCGCGGGGACCCTATGACATCTGGCTGCATAGCTCACGGGCGCAACCGTTTTCTGGTTAGACGGATGAATACAGTATAGTATGTACGGAAATGTTGGGGATGGGTGTGTAAGATGTTAAAAAAAGAAAAAGAAAAAGGCTCATTTGCTGCATGAGAAGACTGAGAATTGAGGTCGGCGATAACATCACACATCACGACGATCTTGTGCATGGGGGCTCGATAAATTAGACGGTTAATCGGCATTAAGACGGACCTGCTCAGAGTCTACGGAATCACGAAAAGTGTTATTTCCTTCGGACGGATCGGCCTCGGGATGTTTGTTGCTACAACCTTCAGATGCTTTAAACGGACGACATGCCGAGCGAACGCCTTGAAAGAAGTTCGGGGGGTCGGGTCTAGACCGGTGAGTTTAAGTCTCACTATCCATCACGGATGAGAACAAGTCCGACGTTAATTGTCTTGTAGCCTTGTCAGAATGATCAATTGTCTCTGCCCTTTGCCTATCTTCATAGCTTCCAAGACAAAGTGACATTCAGTGCATTCTACTCCCCGACTCCACCACTTGAGATGCAAGGCAAGACAAGACAAGACAAGACAGGAAAAGACAAGGGTTCATTTTTTGTCTCACGTCTCATGCCAAGAAAAGGAACAAGCCAACGACATGACAGCCTCATAATTGCTGCATGTCAGCTTTTGGAGCGGGCGATAGACCAGCAGGCTGGGACATGTCTTTCTCACTTCCATTTCCATTTCTGTATCCGTATGTCGTAAAATACCTACCTACCCTGGCTTCACTGCAACCCTTGCGGGTCGATGAGATGCTATTTCGAGCTTGGCCGAGAACGGTACGGAAACCCTGGACTGCAAGTTGAGCAAGGAAACGCAAGGCACACGAGCAGGAAATAAAGCTTGGCACGGGGACTTTGAAAAGCTGCACTATCTTGGACCTGTTAGTGCAGCTGCGAGGTCCTGAATCGCAGAGGAATCAAGACATGGCCATTTCGAGCAATTCGTAGTCTCGGACTGTTAGCCTTCCGGCGTTTGGACCCGTCAAGCCACCGCCGCCATCTTATTTCCTTTATTTTCGCTGCTGCCTTTCACGGAGCCGAGGATGGCGATCGAGCGGGGAGTCGGGCTGTTCTTAAACAGAGTCTTGAGGAGTCTAGACCTGCATCTCCTCTATTTGAAGGATAACGGCAGATGCAGCTCCAAGCCAATGTTACATTCCAGTCCCAGTCCCAGTCCCAGTCCACTCCAGTCGAGTACCGTAGCACTTTTGTAGACGCACGCATCCCCTCAACTGCCGCTCCAAAGTCAAATATCCGTTCCTCTCTATCTGCTACAGGCGCGTTGTGCGGCAGGAGGACAAGTCGTACATTAGCTCCTCCATCAGTGCTTTTTAGACCACATCGTGTGGCTGGGATGTCTCTGGGCTTGCAAGGCTTGCAGAAGCGTGACAACGGTGCTGGGTAACTTGCAGCTAGGCTATGAGCTATCTTGGTACCTTTTTCGGATAGTCCACGGCACTCATACTCGAGACTCCACTGTTTGCATCTGAGGTGCCGCACACGAACTGACATTGACTTTTGATGGTTGGCTGGGCAAAACCTAAGCTGTGCAGTCGACAGCTGAAATCTCCAGCTGCGATTGTAAGCGCGAGTGCAAGTGCAAGTGTGACTGAACTGATTGAGTTTCAAGTGTCATCGTCACACGGGCATAGGCAGATATTATATAGAGTTTATGCAATGATCGCAAGCCAATCTGCATGTGAGTGTCGCACCACTGCACTATTGGAACGATTGGTCTTGGTCTTGTTCTCGGGGCACTCATATCCATGTCATGTCACGCCGTCGTAATCTCGACGCATCCCCGAGACAGCTCTAGACCACGACGAGTGGGACAGTGGGAATAGCCTCAAAAGAGAACAAGGCGGGAGGCAGAGAAAAAAAATGCAGATGCAGATGCAGGTGCCAGATATTGAATGGAATGACTCCACTAAATCTGCAGAAATAAGCAAGTAAACCGAAATAGTGGAGTTGCTCTGCTCTGGGCTCTGTTAAAAACCCTAACCCGAGGAGAATTGCCAAAGCCGGGATAAAACCTGGAGTGACAGGCGGAGAAGAACAGAAAGGGGGAGGCGAAAAAGGAAAAGGACAGGTCTCAGAGTCTCAGATTAGAGTAAAAGTCAAAGTGAAATGAGTCGAAGCGAGACCGCCATGTATCCATTCCCAACTCCGCTCTCATTCCTATCAATGAAGCCAGAGAGTCAGACTCAGATCATGAGAACGCAGTCTTTCTTGACATACTCTCTCTACACAATTAAGCCCCCGCTCGAAGAGTAATGATTACGGAGAAGTTGGGGGGCCAAGACGTCAGCGGCTGGTATGTGACCTTTCGGCAGCCAACATCGAGTCTGCAGTTGAAATTCCTCTTCCACAGTCTTTAATTGGTTCTGAGAGGGGAGCGTAAAAATGGTAATCATCGTTTGAGAACGAAATGGCCAATGGCAGTATTCCCGACCCTGGTCGGATGTAAATACTCTACGTGCTAGCAATGCGAGAGACGGCACGTAGCGCCGAGGGCTGCTGTAGCCTGTAGTTAGATAGGTACTGTTAGAGGTCAGGCGCCAATGACCACCAACTACATGACCAACAGAGAACACAATGCACGAGACACAATAATATGAATTGATAATTTTTTATGAATTGTTCAAATAAGTATATAAATAAAACAGCCTGTCCAGGAGACTAACACCATGCCAGGCACCAGGCCGTGGTCTTGCGTGTATCTGCCACGATAAATAGAAGCGAACAAGTAAAACATCCAAATAACCCAAAATATCCAAAGCGCCCGGCGGCAATAAACAGGGTATCCGTGGGTATACAAGAAGAAGAAAATCCGATAGTGTGACAATGTTATATCCCATCCCAAAGAAAACTCCATACATGAAGGTCGTCAAATACACAAAAAAGGTGGTCATGAAAGTTCAGAAGACAGCGCCTCGATGGTGTCCATCTCACATGAGGCAGTGGATGCAGTCTTTCTCCTTTGGAGGGGTTGATCGCCCGCATGCTGGGCTGAGCTGAGCCTGACAAGTGCTGATCCGGAAGCTGACGGGGTACCCATACATTGATGCCGGACATGCCGCACCCAATCACTCGAACGCCCTGAACCTCAAAAAGATGGATTGGTTCCTGAGTTTACGGGTGCTGAAGGGGTGGGTTTGTCGGTATCGCTGGGTTTTGCTTCGGTTGCTGTTAAGAGGGTGCCAATTTTAGGTCGTCCTCGCATGTTGATGTTGATGGTCAACTTGCTCTGTGGCGATATATGGCTTTTCTCTTGGTGTTGGTTGGGTATGCCAAATGCAGTAAATGGCTGGCTGACCCTAATGGCGGGAGGGGGATGTATTCATGCGGCACATTGGGGGTTAAGAGCCGAATATCATATTTCCTTTGCGCCGAATAGGTGGTTGTTGTGGGTTGGCTGGTTGGAAGAATCGTTGAATGCTTTGGGGATTAACCGTCCATGTCGCAATGTGACTTGTTTCCCTCCACCGGAAAAGAAAGAAAAGCTGAAAGTAGTTCCGTGTGTTACTCGTGTTCAGGCCTTTGGGTGTTGTGTGTTGGTTGATTCATTTATTTGTAGCCGACCATCTTTGCGCAGCGTTCGCAGTAGTAGAGGTTGTGTGCGATGCGAACCATTCCCATGGTGCTGACGTCGTCGGTAGAAGTAGTCTCGACTGAGCGAGCGCATCGCATGCAGCGAAGAACCTCGACAGAGGCGATGGGGAGGGCGATTGAGTCCATGCTGTATCTGTGTCCTGAGCTGGAGGAGTCTGAGTCGGAGCCTGAAGAAGTTGTTGATGATGTTGAGCTTGTTGAACCAAAGTGGTGGCTTGAAGGTCTGGCAGACATGATGATGGAGACGACGAGGTTGGAGAGGGCAGACAGGGCGAGTAATATAGATAAATTCTAAGGTGATGTACGACAAGGGGCAGGGCAAGGAATAATAAGAAGAAAAAGAAGCTAAGGCCTTTTTTTGTTTGTTTCAAGTGGATGGGGATGTGCTGGCGCCTTGGTAATTGCTTTGCTGCTTTGTGCTGTTGCTTGAATGCTTCGCCCTCAAGGGGGACTGTGCTGGTTAAGAAGGATTGAAGACCGACCAGGGGCCTAGTCTCTTGAACTCTGGAGCCTTGAAAACAAGCCCGTCCGGGGGAGGGGGGTGTGCGTTGTGTTGTGTTGTGTGTTTTGGCTTGACCTGTCTGAGCCTGAACGGGACTGGGCACTGGGGACCAGGGAGGGCTGCGCTACGCACGCTACGTCGTATACGTAGACGACGGAGAGACCAGACAGATACGGTACGGTACGGGCGGATGGTACAGTTTGGAACTGTAGCACAGGTGGCTGAGGCTTAGTCCGGTCGATTGCAGCTGGGAATCAATCGCTATCACTGAGAGTCTAGAGTGTCCCAGGGTATTGTATCGTATAGAGTCAAGTCGAGTCGAGTCGTATCATGAAAATCGTTTCATAAAGGGATGTAGGTTCTGGATCCAAGGGTGTTATTTTGGGGGGTGAGCAGGCCTTTTTATCAAAATGGCTTTATTCTTTTTTCTTGAACCTGCTAGCAATTGGATGCAACACAACATGCGCTCCCAGAGAGAAACAGGGCAGTCTCAGTATGTGATTTTGGGGGCTACGTAAGTTTTTTTCCTTCCTCTCCTTTAGCTGTGCTGCTGCGGATCGACGATTTAACTGCTCGTCCACGGAGGTGTCTTGCGAGACGGCGTGTCGCGGAGTAAAGATCGGCAGCGGGTCGAAGAGAAACAGCAGCAAGACATTGTGCCAAGCCCAAGACGAGCAAAACGGAGCGTCCAAGTCCAATTCCAATTCCAAGGACACGCCCCTCTTCAAGGCACCAGCATTCAATTTACGGATAATTCAGTTCAATTCAATTTGAGTCCTGGAAAAAGATACATACGGACTGCGGCATATGCCAGCACCAGACATTGCTGAGCTGTTATCTAGACTGCTCTCGGTGAGGGATAATTGTCTCAGCAACCATAAACTCTCGAGCTGTTGAGTCTTGGCTTGAAACTTGGCGTTCACTCACTCAATCACTCACTGTACGACAGAGCAAGTTCAGGTCAGCTCCGTCCAGAGTCAAAAACGGAGGAGGCAGAGGGAGAGAGGGGGGGGGGCGTGGCTTGGCTCGAACCCAATACCATATCAGGCCTGGCCGATGCAACATCAGGTCTTGGGTCCTGACCAGGCGAAACCCGTCCATCTCCATCTCCATCTCCATTCTTGTCCGTTTAGTTTACTTTTGCCCCTGTCGATTCATCTGAGATGCTCCGTTTTCTTTTGTGTGTTGGGCTTATGCGATCTATCGGGGCTTACGCATCACAAATCTCGAGACTTTTGTTTTGGCTTGTGATTGACCTGGCGGGTCAACTTGGTGAGGCATCACGCTGTGTCTAATTGATTAACCGACTCTACGTACGGAACTGTCCAGAATTATCCTCTTATCCTCATCCCCTGGTGCGCCCGTGATTAACCTCACGCCCAATCCGTCCCGTTGTGAGGCTGGCTGATGTCTCGGATATGCCTGTATGTACTGTACCTCTTACAGAACTGTATGTAATCTTCTCACGGCACGGGAGGAACCAGCTCAAAACTGCTTACGACGACAACGGGGCACAGCTTCAGAGACAAAAAGGTACAGCGCAGCATATTCATGCATTGTTTGCTTTTTGGTAGCAGTCTACCGCCTTGTTTAACCCGGGCACGAAAAAGAACAAATGCAAATGCAGATGAAGCTTAACTATTGCATTAGATGTCTTGTTGTCAATTGTTGCTCCGGGCTCCCATAACGGGGTCTTCCTTGCACAATGGGAGCTTCCTGCAAATTAGATTGCAGAGTCCCATATTGATGAAGCTTCTAGCTCCAGGGCGCAAAAGTCTGTGCAAAAAGACCCTGTGCCTGTGCCGTATCACTCTAGCTTTTCACCTTCTACAGCTTGGACCAAGATGAGTTGTCCAGTGTTGCTCTGGCAAGATGAGTCAAATGTACGGTAGGTAGACTAGACAGTAGTACGACAATTCAACATGGTCCGCCTCATGAAATTGAGTTCACCGTTAAAATAACCCCGGATCGGCCAGCTCAGCCCAGCAAGGGCACAAAGCCGCAGGGATCAATTAGGTAGTAAAAAGGACATATCGAGCTGACTGCGTGCGCGCGCCCGTCTTCCGCGGGTGCCTGCTGCCTCTTGTCTCAAACTCTCAACTAAAGGTGCAAGTGACGGACTTTTCGGCTTGTACGGCATGCCATGGTGATTGATAATGGATGGCGGCGCTTGAACCGCGCCGAAAGGCCGCGCAATTGATACAATAAGCATTGGGTCTGTCACATTTAAACAATGGCGTTCGCGTCGGGCGGCATGTACATTACAGTAGTGAGTAGATGCAGTAATTAACCCTTGTTGTGCGACCAACATTATATGAAAGGCGGGCTTCACGCATATCGCGGGATCCGATGAGAGAGTTTCTGTTCTCCCTCAGCGGTCAACGCATAACTTTGAGAGAAACAATCGGTATTGTTTCTCAACGCATGAAAGAGTCGCTATTGGGCACCCGCCAAGCCTCCATTGTGACAGAATTGTAATTTGCAAAGTTTTGTCCTCGTATGGAAAGGCGCTATTGGATGGCTGTCACTTACAAGCCTCAATCCTGATGCAACGTAGACAGCCCGGGCAGCAGAAAAGAACAACAGAGCCGCCCGCGACTACGGGCACAAGCACGATCTAAGCACCGGGGTGATCCAATATCTACAGGGAGAAGTCGAGCAGAATGCTACAGCGCAGCACACCGCGTACCCGGGGATTCGGGTCGTTCAGTTTTCAGGGCTGCAACGCTGGTCTTACGGGCCCAATATTTCGAGGTCGAAGTTGAGTGATACTCCGTACAGAATAGATGGACCCCTAATTCTTTTTGAGGGCTGACTCTGACCGAGAGCGAGAGCGAGAACCCTGTCCTTGCATGATGAGCCTGAACCGTTGGATTGGGCTCTGAGCTAGCGTTTAGTGTACCCAGAAATAGGGCATTGTTGAAATGTGTAAATTGGCGTGTTGGGCTTGACAGTAAAAAGTCCACCTTCCGCAGAAAATACAATGCTGCAGAGTTTCATGATGTTTACGACCGCTTCTTCTTTGCTGTCTTTTGTCTGTGGATCTTCCTGCCCTTTGGCTTCTTTACAGGGCCCCATGCCGTGACTCACAAGGAACCTTGTGAAGCTGTGTTGTTAGCATGCAACTCAACGAGGTGAAGAGAGCGGTTAAGAAGATATCACAGTAAGCGGTAAACGGAGTTAGCGAACGGAGGCGTTGGCAGGACATTCCGTTCCGGCGTTTGGAGTCAGCCTCCAAAACAGTCCTAGCGGCATCGGACACTCCTTTGATGACACAGCCAATTTCCGATCTTCAGGGCACAGAGAACAGAAGCTTGGTCGGGCCATTAGAACAGGATCGAAGGACATGAAGCTTCTGTTTTTTACTGTCTTGTTCTGTTCCCTCTGTCCCATGACCCAGATCGATCCCACTCTACTAGTCGGATGGAGATGATTCCGTTACAATGGAGATATTTCGTTTATACCACCGGTGTGGGTTGAGTCCAGAGCATTCTAACGAGATATCTGAATGTTCTGGATGGGAACAACGACAGATGACTGGCTCTGGAGCTGTCACTCTGCTGATAAGTCCTTTTGTTGAGCATGAAAAAGAAAGACATGGCATTGCATGGACACATTGCAACGACCCTGAGCATCTCGATGTCGTCCGTCATGGCCTCATTGGATTGGTCCCCAAAGTCGCAACGTGCTTTGCCAAGACCTTGAAACAGAGTGTCAAGCACCATTCACGTTCACGCTATCACACCCGGCCGAGTCGTGCCAGTCACATCCGGCACGGCACTCGAGACAGGCAAACACACCCATGACTCCGAGTGCCATCGGCATCGTACTGTAGCTTGCAATCGACATCGTGAGCTTCCTTCACAATCACCGGAGCTTCTCCGTCAACCTTGTTCCTGTCTAGGCTGTCTGCATGACCCCTTCGACGATGGTGTATAATACCTTGCATCTCATCATGATCCTTAAAAGCAATATTGTGACAGGGTTTGAGTTATTCCCGATCGCAGTAAATTATCGTCGTCTAGCCAGCCGTTCCGAACATCGAGAATAATTATGTGGTGATTGATGGAGCTGTCAATATGTCGCCGTTCGAATGATGCAATCTCCATAGCACGCGTGTAATTCATCCCTCCCTTGAAACATGACACAAGGAAGCGCCTATCGCAAAACTGACGTCGACAGTTACGCAGCACCCACGTGTGATTGAAACCCTCTCGATGCCCAGTACCAGACTTACTCATCGGATCAGCGAGTGAAACTGGAGACGTAGTTGACTGATCGTCGGATTGCCGGGACTGGGCTTGGGCGGGAACGCTTATCAGAACCCGCGATCGTCTATCATTTTTTATTTTTTTGCCTTTCGATGGTCCCGATGAGAAGGGAAGATATGTGGGGTTTTAGACTAACATAGGGGGGATCTTGATTGATTCATCGAAAGATTATCAGCTGAGGTGTGGGATGAGAGTCTGTTTAATCTTTGTTACGGAGGAATTAATCATCGAGATGTGTTTTAGGTAGACTGGTTGAGTCCAGTCGCAGGTTATGAGAGACACACTGTGATGCGCTCGTCTCATCGCGATCGATCACTAGTGCGAGTGGTGTCGCTCCGTTCAGCCCTTGGAGAAACCGTTTTAAACTGGGTTGATGAGTCAGTCTAGAGTTTGAGATAGATTGAACCATTCACATCGTCCAGACACAAAAATGGCCGCCATTCATTCAGTGGTGGTTTTAAGCAAATGCCCATGGCCATGCCACCCACAATTCCATGGATTACCAATTGCCCATTATACGCAACAAACACGCCCTCTGGTCGTAATTCCTCGAATGGAAACTCTCTCACCGTGTTGCTTAATACCTAGTTCGATGGAAATGTTCCTGGGAGCTAGGCAAGACCCTTTGTTGTAGATCGATCTGGAACACGCTCTAAAAAACCGCCCTGATCAAGTGATGAGCCACATCGAGATGGCGACGCCACCGGCCGAGATGCTCTACCAAACCTTCGATGGGCGTCCGTTTTCGTTATAAACAGTCAGAGAGTCTCCCGTTCGGAGCTGCTCCTGGGAACCAATTACCTCTCTTTGCACAGATATCGAGATGCTTGCTTTTTCCACATCGACATGTCCATATTCAAAGACATTTCTCGATCTCGCGGATTCGAGATGGAGGAATGGAAATGTCACCTCATCAAAGCTGCAAGGGGATCGAGACGGAGATACTCTGTAAAGTTATCGGGGATATGGATGACCCTTTTCTTAATTCCCACCCCACGCCCTTCCCCCTCTGCTCCGTTTCTCATTTTGCCTATACTACAGTAGGACATGTCCTTACGCGTATCTATTTTATCTGATGCGATAGCATCCGATGCATGCGTTGCGTTGCGCTGCGCTGCGATGCCGCGGCATTCTATCTCCCGTGGAACCAATGCATGCATGGCGCTGTAATTAAGCTCCCCGACGGATGCGACGGATCAGTATCTTCTTTGTCAGACGATCACGAGTTGCTTGGCAAGCTAGCACTGGTCTGAGGTTATTGCTGACTGATGTTCTTTTTCTTTCCGCTTGAATTACTATTTCCGTCAAAAGAGAGGAAATAATACCGCCCACCATTTTAAAGTGAGAGTCAGACTGTTAGACTCAGAGTCTAGAACTCTGGGCTTGGCAGGGTCCCCTTCTTTTTTTTTTCTTTTTCTTTTTTTTTACCTTTTTTCTCACTGGCGTTTTGAACTGGGGGTGGGCCCCAAAAGGTCCCTTGAAGCTGAAGTTTGATGATTGATCGACCCGCTTGGACATGATGAGCAACATGTGTTTTGCATATCATTAAATTCCAGAGCCAACCCAACCAAACCAAACCATTCTAAGCAGTAAACCTGTCACAGCCACGATGTTCTGATGAAGCCATTTCTCTCTTTTCCATCAAACCCCAGCAAGCGCTTACAAGAGTAAGACAGTGTTGCATTGCAGGACTGCAATCCCATGCGGGCTAGAACTCGTCTTGGCGGCCTTCTGCGGGAAATTGCATGGCACTCAAGTGAGACTTTGAAACCGTATTCCAGAATACGCCATCTTGCAGAGCTTGGATCTCAAAGTGGACTTTTAAGCCACGCACGGGTCCGGTGCTCCCAGGGCTGAAGAATTATGGAGCGGTGAATCCCTTTTTACAAATTAAGGGTCCTTTTGAAAGGGTCCGTCCGGTCTTGCTTATCACACGAGGGAGGCTCTAGATTTGGGCCTTTGTTTTACATGCTCAGGTTCTAGGCCAGAAGCTCGGCCAATGTGACTGATCTGTTTCGGCCTGACTGTAGAAAACGTCCGTGGCTTGGTGTCTTGATGTGGCAGTCGGTGCCTGTGCTTGATGCATTGTAACTGAGCACTATGCAGCTGATTGCTTTGGATCAGATTGCATCCATCCCGGGTACTGTACTCGCCTCGATGTTTGAGTAGTCTCAGCGAGTGTTTCCGCGTGATAATCCCTCAGGCACTTGGTCAGTTATTTGATCAGTTATTCCATTTGACTCTTTTCTATCAGATCATGATGGAGCTCGGGCATGCCGATGCGGATCAGGCAGGGCTTGGCTTTATTGATTTTCAGGGCAGAGTCCTAAAGGGCAGGTCAACAAAGACACTCGAATCGGTGCATTTACTGTAGTCTCAGTGTCTTTAAACCCTGCTGCTATTCTTCTCTGGCTATTGACTAAAAGTAATGTTGTTCTGGCCAGTCGATATTACGCCTCCGGAAAAGACCGTTATTGATCTCCCGGCATTCATACAACGTTGCTTCAATTAAGCCCTTTTCCGCTCCTGCCGGGCTCCGAGCGTTCCTGGCTAATTCGAGAGCATGCTCTTCTATACGATACCCCAGCGTGCACATGCCATTCTCTTCTTCGGGGTCTCTCAATCGCCCTTCTCCGTTAAGCCTTGTCGTAGAACCAATAGCGGAGCGCAGTGGCACAGGCAACCTTGGCACAGCCGTGCAGTCCTATTGGATAAATTGGTTCTCAAGAGCGTGGGAAACTCGTCGGGAATACCCAAGATCAGCACATCGACGTTCTAGACCTTTTGGATCCAAGGGTTGCGTGTCCTCGTGCCCTGAGCCACAGTTCTTGGCTTCGTAGGCTTTGCTCCGTTGGTCTAGAACGTGTTATGAGTGCTACTGTGGCGCCCTTCTTTTTCGGATGCGACGGGAGGGGCATATCATAGACAACGGTTTTGTTGTGAAGCCCGAGAAATCAGAATGACACGATGATGACAGGGGGAATGGGTTGCCATGCGACGCGGGCGGTTAAAACGGTGTTTGTGATTGAGGTCACGCGAGGCTTGGCGCGAGTTAATTTTTGTGTCTTAAGCGTTTAAGGTTGCGAGGAAATGACTGATTGCTCAATCTTGTGACCTTGTTGTCCAGGGTATTTGTTTCGAGAGATGTTGTCGTGGCTGGATTGGTTACTGGCATTGGGTTTGGTGTTGGGCCTTGGCTGCGGGTATCAGGCAGTTAAGGGCATGGCTACTGATGAGACCATGTCATGGAATAGCTCCGTAAGATACGGTGTCAAACACGGCAGCGCGACATGAGTAGATATCTTTTACATCTATAATTCATATCTGTGTCACTTACAAGTCAAGTCGCAGGCGGCTATCGCTCGCTAGCTGCCGAGCGAATGTCGATCATCTCCATCTGGGGCAAGTCTGGCGAGTTACCCTACAGCATTTCTCAGGTACCAAGGGCAAACTTGGAGGCTCTTTGTTCCTAGAAACCTGTTTTAGTAAATGTGTTATACATATATGTTGCCGCTGCCTGCGGTTTGTCAGTCCGTGCTTGTTAGTATATATATATGATTGCTAGCCCAAGCGCTTGGCTTTCAGACATTGAAGCGGCTGAAAAGACATGAAAGGCTGCCAGAATGTAACATTCTCAGTGGTTGGTAGGCCTCCCGCAGCTGTACAGCCTATACATTTCATGACGCGGACATGCTTTCAATCTCACCATCTTGACATTGCAACTCAACTACAGCCATCAGCGGTAAAAATTCATCAAAATGGGTAAAGAAATTGATCTCATCGAAACCATGTCCATGGCTTCCACTATCGACGGGCCCGGCACACCTACGCACACAACGACAACCGAAATCTGCAGAGAATACACTGAATCCGTTCCCTACCCCGGAGCCATCTTCATCATTCGTCATCGCGACTCAGGCAAAGTCATCACCATCGTAAACGGCGACCTCCAACTCTGCCAGGGCTTCAACCCGAGAGGAGGCTTTCACTGGGAGTGTATCGAGCAGGATAGATGGCTGGGTTTTCGCAACTGTGTATCTGGGACTATCATCGGCCACAACGGCAGGAAGCAGTTCATCGCGAGAGTCGACAAGCATCAGTCGCATGAGTATTTTACACTTCGACCGAGTCCTCAGGGTGGTTATGAGCTTTTGACGAGACATGGGTACGAGTTGTGGAGTATGGCTGTTGGAGACGATGGGAGTGAGCTGGTTGAAGTGACAGGTGAGGGCGCTCTGTGGGACTTTCTCAAGACTTGATGGTATTTATCATTGGATCTGACGGAACCTCGTTGTCTTCATTATGGTATAGAGCCTTTGAGCCCTGAAACATAGCCGTGAATACCCTCCTTTTCTTCATCGGTGAGAGATATCTGGAAATACTTCTCAACAGCCTCTACACGCTCCCCTTCTGTATTGCAAGTGGTGACGATCTGTGTCTTTCCGCCCAGATTCTCTTTAACAACCCCATTCACAAGCATTCTCTTTCCATAAATATCCATCTCCCCTTCAAAGCTTGCATCGCTCTCCACAGGCCGAAGCAGAAACTTGATAATCAACACGTTGCGTCGCTGATGGCTATCCGCGTGAGTGTTGATCCACCAGTTGACGACGTCCCAGTCCAAAGCGAAGAACTCGATACCTGGAAACGAGTAGAAAGAGTTCCACTCCTTATCTTTACCGTTCCGATACTGATAGATCCAGAGTTTGGTCTCTTCTGTCTTGTGGACTTGATGTGGTATCCAATCTTTCTTGAGGCGGATTTGCTGGGTTCCAAGGTTCTCGTGTACTACGCCGTCGATGAGTGGCATTGGCATCGTGGCGCCGTCACCTCCGAATGCTACATCGGAATGATATTTGCTGCCATCCGGGAACGTGATGATATTCACGATGTGGTTCCTTAGTGTCTGGTTAGCGCTTGATTCATGTTGCCAAAATGCTTAGGATTTCCAAAAGTAACATGAGGTTATTTCTGCAATGATAGCCTTGCTTTTAGTCCCTTGATGTGCAGATTTAACTTCTTCATCTAATCCCCACAACTGAGATACAGTAAGCTACTTACCAGCCTGGATAGTCCCCTGTTGGAACGCCCTCAAGCCTCCCTCGAGTTCGTACCCCAGCAGTATATGCATCGAATCCTATAGCCCGAAGAATATGGTTGTACAAGATGGCGATCTCCATGCAGAAACCACCACGACGGCCGCGTTTATCAGCCACCATCTTTCGAAAAAGATGTTGAGGATCGAGATCGATACTATGAGTGGCATTATAGTGCAGAGATAGGTTTTCGTACGGGAACGTAGCGAGTGAGTGAGTATGCAAGGCTTTCAAGAGCATCAACGAAGGCCGAAGGTCTTCTCGCAGCGCTTGAGGAAGACTGATATGCTCAAGGAACTGAGACAGTTGCTCCTGGCTGTATGTGGAAGCCATCTTGTGAGGCAAAGTTGCTTGGTTGCTTGGTAGAGACTTGCTATTCTTAAGATGATTCAGTGCTTCTCTTAAAGCCAAGTCGGAGGTGAGTCATTTCGGGTCCGACTTGATGCCGCGCTATTACAACACCAGACGCTTGCTAGGACATCTTGAGAACCTAATTGGCTGCGAGGCCTTATCAGAATATGGAGGATTCCTAGACTCCTGGATAGCCGATTCAAAATTCTTTTTATGGGAGTAGACTTAATTTGAGTTGATATGGCCTCTGTGGGAGTTCCCTCAACTTACTGACCAGTCTGAGAAGACTCGTGAAAGTATCAAGGAAAGCGTTTAATGTTCTTGCATGCCTCCTATTTCCCTGGCCCTGCTCTATTTTTGAGAAAATAGTGGTGTGAAAAGTATTATCGATCTGGAACTGGTACTATAGCTTGAACTACCTTTCCAGATGTTTCATAAATTCTGTAACTTTGAAATCTAAATACGAGTTATAAATACTTTAAGAAAGATGAAAGAGTTACCGCAGTTCTTAAAAGCTCTATTACTTGATTGCGCTTGACATAGTCTCACTAACTATTTGGATATCTAACTCAATGTCGCTACACATTCAATCCTTCGCTCATTATCTAAGGACCCGAGGATTGGATCTGAAGCTGTCGTTGATTTAGAGGCCAGATCCTATCTCGTCCACTGCCCAAGTTTCGTGAACGACCAACTTCAGCGTGAAGTTGCTCCAAGTAAAGTCTGATGTGTTTCCCCATGGCCACGTACGGCCCTTACCCGATATCATACCCCGTTGCGTCAACCCTGCAATTGGCACAAGCGCTGTGTGTTTGATATATATCTTCCTAACCTCGTGGAGCTGCTCGGCTTGAATCCTCAGGATACCATAGCCAAAAGAAAAGCCTGACTGAGTGTTGAGGTTGAAGCGCGTTGTCATCAACATAGAGGAATGCGTCCGACCGCCAGCCTTTAGGGATAGCTCTTTCATCTCGCATGGCAGTGAAGCAGCTCTGCAGAAATTTCGAATCGTCGTACTTTGTTTCATGTAACATGAACCCGTCTTTGATTGCTGTCTTGACTTTAGGCATGAAATTGAGGCCATGCCGAATAGCAATTCCCATCTGCTCCTCGAATACTGACCCGTCGAGATCTTTTGAGTGAAAGATCACAAAGCCGCAAGATGCCAGCTTGTGATTACTCTACTCAATTCCATAACGTGTTTCTGCCATTGAAAGGCCATAGCCTCTTCGATAATCCGTCCACCGTCATCCCCGAGTGTTCCTTTGGCATTCCAGCTTTGTCGGTCACCAAAACCCTTCATATCCAAGCTGATTTGACGAGCAGCAAATTCTCCTTCTGTCAAAGCAGCCTCTAACGCGTTAACCACGAGATACCTACCTCTGTAGACCTAGATCGGTGTTCATAGCTGTGGTGATTATCAGGGATGGTTCGAAGTAAGAGATGGATCCGGGATCTTGAACAGCTTTTGCGATAAGTTCAGGCCGGGTTAAGCCGCATTGTTTCCGGTAGTGGGAGTCTCGTGCTCCCTGATATGGTCATTGGGAGAGCTTTCGCCCGCAGTCACCGCTCAGTGATCACTGGTCAGTGGTGGCGCGTTCATAAAGAGCACGCGTATCGTCGTCCAGGACCAACCATTCAGCCAGCCTGTTTGTGCTGTAGAGTACTCAATAAGTAGGACAAAACCAAGAGCCAGGTGAGAAATGATGAAGAAGAAAGATGCTTAATAAATTCCGCTACACAATTACTGCTGGATATTGGCCTCCACCTCAATCTCGACGATCATCCCAGGAATACCCAACTCCGTAACACCCACACAAGTCCAAGTTGGCTGATGATCAGGCATCCATTTTCGAAACTGTTCTACCATGAGGTCAAAAGAGCCTGATAGGGAGATGTGATAGCTTCTGACGGAGTGAACGTCTGCCCAACCCCGTGCACCAGCGTCTTTGAGGTTCTTCTCAACGTTCTTGAACGCAAGGTCAATCTGACCCTTGAGATCTTCTTTGTCAATGTTGCCCTCGCTGTCCCATCCGCCTTGGCCGGAGCATTTGATGGTGTTGCCGACGCGGACAGCTTGTGAGTAGGAGTATTCTTTGTTGTTGGTCTTGCCGACACCCTCGTAGTTGTAGTAGGTCAGATGAGACATGATGAATGTCTATTTGTGTGAGGAACCGAAATAAGACTGATCGTGGAGTTGGAAGCTTACAGGTACTGGGGATTTGTGACTGAGAGGTACAGATCTTTGGGCAGTCGCTGAGATTGATGCTCGTATCAGAGGCACAGTAGCCCTTATGTACTACACAGCACGACACACAATATCACCACCAAAGATCTTGGCGCATGGCTATGATGATCACAGAACCTATCATGGACATTTCACTTCGGCCACCTCGTCATGCCACAGCGACCGAGTGGTCACCCAACATTCCTATTCCAGTCTCGCTCCCTCACTCTTAATAGCTATATCTCCCTTTCCCCGTAGAATTGCCCAGAAACATCCCAGATGCAGTATGAGATAAGACCTGTATGTGGGTTGCCAGAGGCCCAAAAAGTTACCCAAAGGAGAATAGCCCACGCTCCCCCGCATCGTGGGGTTAGAGATATCGTTAGTGCCCCCCTCACTCTGGCCTCAATACTTTCCTGACTTGAACTGGGACATGATGAGAGACTGTATGAGGAAAGGTTTGGGGCCAATTGAAGTGTTATCAGCTGAATATGCAGTGGAATTGTCATGATTGAGTGACCCCGCAAACATGGACGCGATGGGGTCTTAGATGGGGGTAGTTTATTGGGCGTACGAGCCCCGAGGACAGCCGCTGTTATTTGATGCGTCGCACTCATTATAAAAGATGATACCCCGTCCTTCGTGATTGCATACACTCAGACTTCTCTCATTCTGTCTTCCCCGCGCCTTGCGTCTCTCGCATATCTCACAATGGCATCAACTACATCAATCACATTGCCCAACGGCAAGAAGTACGACCAACCTACAGGTCTCTTCATCAACAACGAGTATGTCGCTGCTTCAGGCGACGAATTCACAGTGACAAACCCAGTGTAAGCTCCCAGCGGCCCTCAACTCTCCAATTGAACGGGAACTCACACGTCTCAGCACCGAGGAAGAAGTCATCAAGCTCAAGGGAGCTTCAAAAGAAGACGTCGACAAGGCCGTCCAAGCTGCGCGCAAAGCTTTCGAGGGTGAATGGTCAGAGCTCGCTGCTGTAGACCGCGGCGCATTCCTCTACAAGCTGGCTGATCTTATTGATCGCGACCGTGAGCTCATCGCTGCTATTGACGCTTTTGACAACGGCAAGGTATGTAAAAGGTACCCAATCAATCGCGTCGCTGACACTGTCGGTAGCCTTTCAGTGCTTGTCTCGCTGGCGATCTCGACGAGTCGTACAATGTCTTTCGTTACTACGCCGGTGCTGCCGACAAGATCAGCGGCAAGACAATTGAGACATCTCCCGCGAAGCTCGCATACGTACTCCAAGAGCCTCTTGGTGTCTGCGGACAGATTATCCCGTGGAACTTCCCTTTCATGATGCTCGCTTGGAAGGTCGCGCCCGCGCTGGCATGCGGCAACACAGTTATCCTCAAGCCCGCTGAGCAGACACCTCTGTCTGCTTTATACTTCGGCAACCTCGTTAAGGAGGCTGGTCTTCCTGCGGGCGTTGTCAATGTGCTGCCTGGTCTTGGTCCCCAGACTGGAAAGGCTATCGCTGGACACATGGACATTGACAAGGTTGCATTTACAGGCAGCACCAACACTGGTAGGGCTATTATGAAGGATGCTGCGAACAACCTGAAGAACATCACGCTTGAGTGTGGTGGCAAGAGTCCTTCTATTGTCTTTGCTGATGCAGAGCTGGAGCAGGCTGTTAAGTGGTGCCACTTTGGAATCATGGACAACAAGGGAGAGGTGAGCTTCATGACCCATTGAACGGCGATAAGCATACTGACAGTGTATCTCAGGTTTGCACATCCACCTCGAGAATCTACGTGCACGAGGACATCTATGACAAGTTCCTTGAAAAGTTCGTCGCAGTCACAAAGGAGAATGACAAGCTCGGCGCTCCCTTTGAAGAAGCAACAGTCCAAGGTCCTCAAGTCTCCAAGACCCAATTCGATCGAGTCATCTCATACATTGAGGAGGGACGCAAGTCTGGTGCTAGACTCTTGTACGGTGGTAGCAAGCACGGCGACAAGGGCTACTACCTCCAGCCAACAGTCTTTGCAGACGTAAGTTTCCACTCTAACAGTACCGGAAAGTATTCTGACTCAAGTAAAAGACTACCGAGGACATGAAGATCATGAAGGAAGAGATCTTTGGTCCCGTTGTCTCCATCGCAAAGTTCTCAACAGACGAGGAAGCTATCGCCAAAGCCAACGATACATCCTACGGTTTGGCCGCCGCTCTCTTCACAGAGAAGATCTCACGGGCACACAAGGTCGCTCGCAAACTTCAGGCTGGCATGGTCTGGATCAACTCATCTGGCGATTCACACTTTGGTATTCCCTTTGGTGGATACAAGTCGTCTGGAATTGGTCGTGAATTGGGACAGTACGCGCTGGATGCGTATACTCAGTCCAAGGCTATTCACGTCAACCTGGGATTCGAGCTGTAGGGGAAGCGATATAAAGAAGTTGATATGAGATAGCCATAATGATACCATTTGCTACATTATCGATGGCTGTAGGTTCTGCTGAGTACTTGATATTGTTGTGACTTCTCGTATCGCGTATGGGGTTGCCTATCAATATAGTGGCTGTGCTCTACTAGCTCGGTTATCTTCCGATGGTCCCTAACATTTAGTTAGTACTTTATCAGCATCCTTATCTTCATAACAGTGACTCGGAAAGTATCAATCGCGCCGGTAACCGGAGTCGGCATTGTAACAAACAGGTTGAGACAAAGCAATGCTCGGGTTCTGTTTCCTCTTTATCGCACCCGGACCCCATGACCGGATTCCGACCCGCCTTATCGGATGTGCGATCTCCGCTTTATCAACCAAGCATGTAATCTAATTTGTTGGAGGCTTGTCAGTGGAGAATGACTACAAGCAAAAGGGCGTCCAAAAGATACCTGATAACGTCGGCATTCGTGTCTCGTTGCCCGAAATGTTAGATATAAATGATAGTCTTCAGGCTTATCTGGGTTATTTTCTAGACATGATAAGCCTAATAACGCTTCTAAATTTACAATATTGCTCATTACCGCGCAAATAGCCCCCCCCTCTACAGCAACAACATACCATATACAGCTATCACAATGACTGTCACAGACCCAGTCAGCCCAGACGCTATCAGGGCCATGTTTGCCTCTGCCTTGTCGAGCATGTATCGACGTGAAGTTCCTCAATACGGCACACTCCTTAAGCTTGTATCCGATATCAACCACCAAAAACATCAAGCCATCGAACCCCGTATCGAGGTTGAGCGCCATGGAGCTATCAGACTTGGAACACCAGAAGAACTAGCCATGATGCGGCGATTATTTGCTGTAATGGGCATGCATCCTGTTGGCTACTACGATCTCACAGTCGCCAATCTCCCAGTCCAGGCAACGTGTTTTCGACCTCTCACACAAGAAGCCCTGGCTTATAACCCGTTTCGGGTATTTACATCTTTATTGCGGCTTGAGCTCATCGAGGATGAGACACTTCGGTCACAGGCTGCTGATATCTTGCGAAAACGCAATATCTTTACAGATCGATGTGTGGAGCTGATCGAATTATTCGAGTCACAAAAGTCTTTATCAAAAGACGTTTCAGAAGAATTCATAAAAGAAGCCCTCGAAACATTTCGATGGCACAAAACATCAACAGTAGACCTGAAAACATACAAAGCTCTTCGAAAAGCACATCCCTTGATCGCAGACGTCGTCTGTTTCAAAGGACCTCACATCAATCATCTCACGCCTCGGGTCCTCGATATTGAAACAGCACAAGTTGAAATGCTTCGGTATGGCCTTCAGGCCAAAGACGCCATCGAAGGACCTCCACCTAGACTTTGTCCTATCCTGCTTCGTCAGACAAGTTTCCTGGCCCTTGATGAAGCGATTGCTTTTTCAGAAGGAGAAGAAACTGGAGGCAGCCACAAGGCGAGGTTTGGAGAGATTGAACAACGAGGAATGGCTTTGACGCCTAAGGGAAGACGACTATATGATGATCTTATCAACGAGTGGCGGGGATCTGCGGCCAAGGTCCCGTCTGATGCCAAGTTTGGTTCGAAGGAACAACTTCTTGCAGAGATTTTTCAGAAGTTCCCAGATGATTTGGAAACTATTCGAAAAGAGAATCTTGCATACTTTACATACAGCCCTGTTTCTAAGCTGTCAAAAGACTCTGATGCGAGCATCGACAGTCTTGTCAGTTCTGGGGCCGTTAAGGCTCAGCCGATTACGTATGAGGACTTCCTGCCTGTCAGCGCCGCTGGAATCTTTCACTCTAACCTAGGAGAAGACGGCGGGTTGAGTCATGTCGCAGAAGCGGATCAGGGGTCTTTCGAGAAGAGTCTTGGATGTCAGGTCAAGAGGGAATTCGAGCTGTACAAGGAGATGCAGGAAGCGTCGATTCGAGAATGCCTGTAGAAGTAATGGGTTATGAATGAATGACGACTTTGGTTTATTTAGCGACTTATGAGACAATACAATAATATGGATATGGCGGTTCGATTTCCTACAAGACCTCTTGAAATACATTGATGTAGTCATGCAATGGTCCAAACCATTCGCAGGGTTGACCGAGGTTAGATCTTCGCTGATGGCCCCCTTGAGTTCGAACTCTTAGCATCAACCTCAATTTCCAGCCTCATCCCCGGCAGGGCCAACTTCGCAACACCCAACACAACACCTCCAGGCCGATTACCAGGAATGCGCTTCTTGAGGGCCTCAGCTAGAGGAGATAGTGTCGCGTCAATATTGGTATGATAGCTGCGTACGTAGTAGACGTCTTCCCATCCACGAAGACCAGCTGCTTTAAGAACATCATCGACGTTTTGGATTGTCTGTTCAGTTTCCTTATTGATGTCGGGGGATATTTCGCCTTTGGCATTCCAGCCGCCTTGCCCTGAGATCTTGAAGTGGCCGTTGCCGAGATCTACGGCTTGGGAGTAGTGGACGGCGTCAGAGAGGGTTTGAGTGAAGCCGGGAGGAGTGGTATATTTGACTGAGGACATGCTGTAATGATAGGAATATAGATATTTTAGGGATTGGTAATCTTGTATTGAAATAACAGAGAATACCTTGAGTGGTGTTGGAAGAAGGTAGTGTAAGGCTTACCTATGGTTTAAGTGAGGTATTCGTAAGATTTTATACACCCAATTTCAGATAACGTTGAAATTAATACTGTCTCTTGAATTAATAAGTTGAAGCGCTAATCTTACAGCCATTAGACAGTAATTCTACTCTTGAGGACTTGAATTATTGGTCTCGGCCCTCGGCCGGCTTGGATAACCGTGCATGCCGTGTCCGCAACTCCATCCTAATAAGCCAAAAAACAGTATCTATCGACAGAAACAGTAATTCTGAGAGAAACTATGTCGTTTGTACTTAGTTTCTATCCAAGCATATGCTTGAAACCGGTTCAGGGGTGCTCGAGACTCCATAGCTCAAGTCAGGATGGAGCTGTTTACCAGCACAAAGTCAAGCATAGACTTTTCTGGATGGTACCATCGATCATGGCCTAATACTGTGAAATAACATATGGAAAGGTGGTTTCTTTTATCAACTGAAAGTGTATTAGCCAGTGCTAAAATGACTTGTGGCGAACGCGGTGGAATCTCCTGCAGTCATGCTTTGTTTGTTGGCATTCAGATCTCAAGGCTGAGAGTGGGATGGGGCAACTGACTCAACTACTCGATCTGCGGATCCATGCTACTGAATCTACATAACTAGCCCAAGAACGATACTAGTAGCCAAAGCGGTAAACAAAGTCAAGAGCCCAACTTTGCTACTACCCAATGCTTGTGCACCATCATCATCATTTCCACCCCCGTTGCTTTTACCAGAGGCCTCTACAGTGCTAGATGGCACTGAGGCACCATCTGTCGCAGTATCTGTTGCACCTACACCTGCATCGGTCGTTTTGCTGGGTACGGGGGTCTAGCTCGTGGTAGGCTTCACAACAGCTTCTGCAAGACTACTGCGGGCGTTTTTGATATCCAAACCACAAGGCTTAGGGTTCTGTGAGGCGTCTTCGGCAAGAATGGGACAGCCAACTGTGTGACTCCGTTCAACCTTCATCGCAGTGCCCCCAATAGCGCAGCCGTCGTACTCGGCGATAGCCTTGAGTGCCGTCTTTGCGCCAGGGCGAAGAGTAAAAGTTACGTTTCCAGATCGTTCGAACTGCTTGTTCTTCAAGAGAAGGCTGCCGTCTTTACGAACCTCGCAGACAGTGGTCCATCGGAAATCCCACTTGAGGATACAAGAATCTTCTTCGCCACGCCATACTGAAATTGGTCTCCCTGCGCCTGCAATGGCTTTACTTGTGTTGAGAAATTAATGTGGTTCTGAGTCTGGTAGGAAGTCTAGGTACAGTCGACCGGTGCCGAAGAGGGTGTATGGACAGTTAAGTTGAGTGTGCCGTTAAAGGTTGTCAAGACTGGGAAATGGCGCTTCAGCGGCGTATGTATCTTCCCGAGGAAACATGATGTCGACTTAACCGATGGTGGGGAACGAAACGGCATCTTCGTAATCGTCGGAGGCAGCTATCAAGACTACGAGGCCTAGGCTGATAAGTGTTGACGGAAAGGCACGTATCTCGGCGTCACTGGATCAATAGCAAAGCTAAGCTTCGATGAATTAATGGCCACTTCTACTACGTACCGACTGGAGAATTAAGCAGGTATTTAAGCTTCTTGTAGTATCGCGAGCAATACAATGACCTAGTCAGCCCTTCTCGAGCATAGGATTTGGGGATCAGCTGGAAACCATGAAACAAGTCGGGCGTCTCGATTTCAATTGCGAAGGGCAATCTCTACTAACCATTCACGAAGTTATGCTCACTAATGATACTTAGCCAGAACGTGACCGTTTAATTGAGGTGCAAAAAATAGAAGGGGCTCCTTCCTGGATCGTGAATCATGGCGCATGGCTGATAACCCTATCTTCAGCCTTATATCGAGTGTAAGTCGGGCCAACGGCTGGACTAATAAAACCAAAGCGAGCTGGGCAATGGTTTCCTTGACTTAAAATTCTTAAGAAATTTTATTGTGCTGATGAAGCATGCTGTTTCCAGAAGATGGATGACACTAGGATGCGATATTGGGGTGTGTTTGGCCTGCCATGTTGTAAAAACCACAAGGAGAGGGTTGTTAGACCAGAATTTGAGCGCCAGAAATATCTAATAACTCCTGGCAACGTGGCGGAGTGGTTAACGCGACAGCCTCGAATTACCGTAAGCTGTTTCCTTCGGGAGCGCAGGTTCGAATCCTGCCGTTGTCGATACTTTTTGGTCTTTTTGCCAGTCCAGAAGCAATTATCACTGGCTTCTTCATAGCACAGAATAATAAATCAAAGCCTGGAAAAGAAGTCTGTAGTAAGAGCTGCACCAAGTCTGATTATATTATTTATAATTTATATATATCAAGAGAGAGAACTATATGCCAAAGGGTAGATATCTATTATATAAACCACTCTTCCTTATTAAAATAGGCCTTTATATTTAACTAGAATATAGAAATATAAAGTGGTGTATAAGTGCTGCTGGCTATGAAATTGTTTTTTAATATCTATGTAGAAGGATGACTTTCTAAATTCTAATATATATATTATTCTTATTCAAAAACATCTTCCCAAGAGTCGAGAAGTACTTACATCGCAATCCTCGATCCATTCCCTCCACAGGCATTGAACATCCGGTCGCAGTGATCATAGCGATGACCTCGCCTGTTCCGAAAACTAAAGCTCGCTCTTCGTCATCGACACTCGAACCATTGTTGTTGCTTTCATTCTGGACCGCCACAACTGCGAACCTTGATTCTTTATTCCGGAAAGATCCTTTGTTCAATACAGAAATGGCTGGGTGATTCTGCTCTTTGTAAGGGCCGGGCTGGGTAACGGAAGGGCCGCTATCCATCGAGTGACGGTATCCACGAGGATACTCTTTACTAAAGAAGGCCACCCACTTGCCAAGGTGAGTTCTCAGGTCTTTGCCAACCTGAGTTTCCAAACAATACTTTACCAACTCGATCCTTGGCAGGCACGGGCATCCTCAGCGGACCTTTTAGGGTTGAGGCGATTGGCTTCAACTTGGCGCACCTCAAAGGACACCATTAAAGTGTCGTATTTAGATCTGAGTATCGCCTTCTTTGTATCGTTGCCTCTTCTCTGAGCCGTTGCAAGCGTATCCTAGTCAAGGTAATCCCGCATTCGCTGAGCGAAAACTCGCTTGGGCTGAGGGGCGGGAGGAGGTGTGATTTGCCTCTTCGAGGCCTGATGCCTGTTGCCTGCGGATAAAGACACGCATTATCGGGTCCAACGGGTTGTAGCCATTTCCTTTGACCGCGGATCTCACATCTAGTGTCCTAAACTGATGAATAATTTTTCATTATTGGGGATTTAGGTCTAGTTTCACACAGTATATAGGCTTGGGTCCTTGGGTGTTTGCATTGTGCGGATCGTATTGATATTTTACGCCAATTGATTTATTATTGAAAGTTCGAGTCTATTCTCATTGAAAGGCCGATGTCTGAGACAGCCGGAATCTTTCTTTACATAACAATGATCTGATCGGTGTCCTTCCTCCGGTATCTTACGTCCGGCAGGTCGCACAATAAACACCGATCTTCTCGGAAGAAGTCCAAGACGCGAAAAGCGAGCATCACGTGTGTATACAATAGAAACTTGTTTTTCGATAGATCTAAGATCATGTCTTGTTTCCTGGCATTTTCTTCAATGCATAATCGACTCTTCTAAGAGTATTGGGATCGACATTCATTGTCACTGGTTATTAAGTACCATGAGCCTGCAACGGATTGGCCTTGGTGCCATGCGATGTAGTAATTCAACCTCGCCAATATCATTGAAACAATCACACTGACGCTTCTCAATAGGCACCGGACGGCCAGGTGTATTCTTCAGTCAGAATGTTCCGAAATTGGCTTTGACCCGTCTGTTATCCCATCAAGCAAGGTGAGCTCTCACTTTCAGCTCTCAATTGCCTTCTCTGATTTCTTTCCAGAGAACAACCAGAAATTGTTTACATGAACCAAAAAGAAGGCCATGACATTCTTGTCAAACAACGTCTCAACCGCCCCGTCACCCCAAACCTCACGATCTACAAGGTCGGACAAGTTTGGTTCAGTGCATCAGCATGGACTCGGATAACAGGCCTTGCTGTAGGTGGTACAGCTTACCTGACTCTATGCGCCCATGCTGTAGCTCCTTATCTCGGAATGGGCTTTGACTCTGCCGCGTTGGTGTCGGCTTTTGGTGTGTTGCCTTTCGCTGCCAAGGCCGCAATCAAGTTTGGACTGCTGGGATTTCCATTTTCGTATCATTTTATTAATGGTATTCGGCACTTGGTGTTTGATATGGGATTTGGATATAAGAAAGCCGAATTCAAGAAGTCAGAGGCAGCTACATGGATACTGAGTATTCTTGGCGGTCTTATATTGGCCTTCTGGATCTAGTTGCCTAGATGTTTCACGAGTGGAGATCAATCGAAGGTCCATGGCATCCCAGAACTGTTCCGTCATCCATTCATCTAAATGGTACAATTGGCGCGAAGCTTGATCGACAAAAACATTTCTTTCTATAGTGAAGCTATAAACAGTTATGCAAAATTCTATATAAACAATGAACTTAGTTCCAGACCAAGCAGGCACTTCTCCAGCAATCGCAAATCGCTTGATCAGACTCATCACAGCATCTCCTAACTTCCAGCGTCGTCGGCAAAACCGGGCAGATCGGTAAGTCCAGTGCAGCTGTAGCCACACCGGCAAACCCGGCCATATCCCGGATTTAATTCACCGTAGTGTTGTCTTACAACTTGGCCGGAGGTGTTCCTCCAGGAGCAGCACCAGAAGGAGGAGAACCACCACCCATACCGCCACCAGAGTTCTCGTTGGCAACACCTCCCTCCTTGTAGTAGTAAGCAGCAGGGGTCACAGAGCTGGACTGGGTGGAGTTGATGCCGAAGGCGAGCCAAGCGAAAAGACCGTCGCTGATGCTGTCACCGAGAAGAGTGTACTCCATGACAGGATCGACACCATCTGTCTTGACCTCTTCGCTCAGAATGCCATCGTCTGCGTTGAGAGTGAGTTCCTGGGTGTTGGAAGCATAAGGCTCGAGGGTTTCGACTTGGGAGATGAGGTCCTGGTCGAAGAAGGCCTGTCCAACGTGGCTGGCGTAGTTGTCTCGGCCGAGGGTCTGGTTGGCGAGGAGAGTGGCGTTGGCATGGACCATGATGTGGATGTGAGTAGCACGGCTGGTGTAGTGGCCAGGGAAGATGGACTCGAACTGGGCAACGCCATCAGAGTCGGTCTTCTGGATGCCTCGAAGCCAAGTATTATCAATGTTGGAGTCATCTGAGCTATCACCGTTGCCGTTGGCAACGATACCAGAGTACACGCCGGTGGAGTTGCAGTGCCACATCTCGAGGTAGACGTTGGGGACAGGATCGCAGGTTTCGACGTCGATGACCTGGTAATCGAGGACAATGTTGAGACCCTCTTGATCCTCAACGATGTTCTCGCGAACGTATTCGCCGGCCACGTCTGGGTTATGTTAGCCAAGATCGCCTAAAACAGAAAACAGAAAATCCTTACAATAAGGACCTTGAGTGACTTCAGGAGTCAAAACACAAGAGTTGATGCTGGCAAACAGGACCGAAGGGGCAGTGCAAGGGCTGACACCTTGGCCGGTCTTGTTGTGAGAAGTGTTCAAGACTGTATCAGCATCGCGCTTCTTCAAGCTTCGCTTCTGGCGAGCCTTGTTAACCTGGGCTGAGCGACGAGCGATGTTGCGAGCTTCAATACCACGAGCTCGAAGCTTGGGCGCGCAGTGGGCGAGGGAGGATCGCTTCACAGAGCTGAGAAACTCGCGGCGCTCAGCTGCTTCGTGAGCAATGTCGTGTCCTGGATGGGCCGAGGCGATACTGGCCGCGAGGGCAAAAGTGGTGAGGAGGCTCTTGAAAGAAGGCATAGCGATGATTTCAATGATAGTTGATACTGGTTAGAGAGTGAAGAACGATCTGGAAGAGACTGATGCAAGTGATGAGGATATCGAGATTGTGATTGAATTGCAGAAACTCATTCTTTATATCTATCATAACGATCGCATTCCACCGCCTCTTGACCTCAACAACAACCCACATACCGAGTGGCACTGTAGCTGTATATTCGCATTGTCGAGGGGTGCATGGACATGCTGTGACGCGTTAATGTTACAGGAAACAGTAGCTGCCAAGCTAAGAATGAAGCATAGACGGCACCTAAAAAGCACTGCCGAGGTCTAATTTAGTGCCAGCCTATAGCGGAGAATGTAAACGAGTCAGGCAAAAGAGATGACGACGATTGGCTCGCGAATGCGCGGGTCATGGGAGACACGCGGTCTTGTGGGGAGGGTTCGGTCGGGAGGTGGGAGCCCATCGCGAGAGATCTTCACGATGGAATCTTAAAATCAAGATGGGGATACGTATGCATATTCCGTATTTGAAATTGGTTTTCCTCATTGGTCAGAGGTTTGGAAGGGCGTTTTCAAGCTTATACTAAAGTTGACGTAACAGTTTTCTAGACCGATGCTGCACATTCCAAAACCAATCAAATAGGTAGACTAATAGGTTGACAGGGACAAGTTTCAGCAGCTTCACAGATTCATGTCCAGACTCATCAACTTCTTGTATTTATGGCCCCCTCAATTCTTATCACGGTAGTCAAGAACAAAGTCACCAACCTTTTCTATAGTTCTCCACGTCGCTTTCCCGACCCATCACCAGACGACTCAAGAAGACATAGCCGTCATGCTCTCGCATCATAGACTGTTGTATTGCTTACTCTGGCCGTTTTGCTGATTTATACAACCCTCATTGACGAGATAGAGGCGCCCTTTGAAATAGATATCTTGTAGTTGAAAGGAGTGCCCTCCCGATGCACTGCCCGGGAGAATTTACGTAGCCTTATTGATCGAAACACCCGGCTATGAAACGCATGGTGAATTTGTGTCCTAGCAGCTTCACATTGGATCAAAGTCATTTTTACAAAAGCACAACCTCTCAACGAGTCAATAGATTTTTGTAGCTATCAATTAGTAAAAATAATAGTTGTGGGGAATGCGATCAATGCCCCAGACCTCTGAAGCCATTGAGCCCTCGAGAAGTGATCATCCTTCAGGGTAGCTTTGAACTGAAGCCGGAGTTGGGAGATCGATGTGCATTGTGCTGTTCATTCATTAATCCTATATTCCTCAACTCCCCTTTACTCCAATTACAACGCTGCAACACAACGATGACCAAGAATTTTAAGATAGCAGATAGTGCTGCGACAAACTCAATTAAGCCAAATTCCACCATAGTCCTGTAGCTTTGATGCGCAGAAGAGTTCGGGACGAATGAAACATGGAAATACACTTTTATTTCCTTGTCAGCTTTCAATCATCTATATTCCAGAAAAAACTCCTCCTGTACAAACCCTGCTAGGAACAATACCATATCCAAATCCCATTTATTGATTGCTACACTAGAACTTTCCAGATGCGGCTTTTCGACAATTCCCTACGGATAATTCTTCCATCTTGTACCGGTTCAGTTCTAGTCAAAAATCACGAATGAGCCGCATTCTAGTCTGCTATATGGTGCCCGCTTGTTGGGCCTCATCCGAGCTGTTGGCTCATCTAGCCATGATCTGGCCGAGAACGTGTTGTGGCGCTTGAGTTGACCCAGCGTGCCGGTCCGTCGCGACATTGGTACATAAGATTAGGGTGGTATCTTTATGCATTTTATGCTGCACGTCCAAGCGCATTTCTGCGGGCAATTGGATGTTGACATGCAGGGGTAGCAATACGAGCGGTAACGGCATCCTTTGTGCATCACCATCACTAACAACCTTGCTACTAACTAACAGCCTGAACCTCGCTGTGTTGCTGAATGTCCTGCTGACCGGCCGAAGCATTCCAGAAGAACTATTTCTCGTCGCATAGCCCCAACTTTGCGTTCACAATCCGCAAATGGGATTTGTGTTTTTCGAGTAACTTACCTTATCGCAAGCCACCAATTGCGTTGCCGAACTATGGAATGGTGGCTTCTTGGCCTTTGGGGTACGGTACAGTAGCATTCGTTCATCGGACCCTGGACATTATCACTTGTGCTAATTTGCGACGAGGCAAGGGATACTGTCAGCTGTGCATGATCCCCTCTCCCACGAGGCTCGGACCCTTCTGAGACACTTCGGTTAGAGAGGATGGCAAATTAAAAGCGCATTCGCGGACTCGACTAGACGGTTCTCAGTAAAGCGGATGGGACTATTCATGGTGGATAATGAAGCCGTGTCTCGAAATCCCCGCACCATCTGCACCGGATCTACAGCCGAGTCCGCAGAAATACAGATCTATTGATACGAAGCGAGGCCAAACTTGATGGTGCCTGATAGAGTTCGGGGCTACGAGACTAGCGCATCTGCAAACCTCAGATCACCTTGGGCCTAGAACTAGTCAAAGCCAATATGTGATTACATATGGGAGAGACATGGCTTGCTCAGATTCCTTTTAAAACCCGCGTGCGTCTCTATCCCGCGCTCTGCCGCTGTTTCTGGGTCTCTCCATCTTAATCTTGTTTTGCGCTCCGCGTGTTTTCCCTTGAGAATATATATCTACTGCGAAAGATAAAAATGGCTATCAACGAAGTCGACAAGTATCTGTGGCTGGCATACTGCAAGGCTGTGCAGAATGCTGTCGGTGGTCTACCTGGACATAAGCCTGCTTTGTTCTTCACCAAGCATGCGCAAAAGGCACCAGTCGCGTCGCAAGCTATCGACCCAGCCTATACGAACTATGGAATTAACAACATCATCAACAATTTCCTACAGACTAATGATCTTTTCTATGATCCGGCTCATCACAAAACTTACACTCAATGTTTGCTCGAGTAAGCAAATCGCCACCATGTAGTACGCATGTAACTAACCAAGACTAGATATCTGATGGCAGTCAAGATTGTACGCGAAATCCATGTGCAACATTACTTTCTCTAACACGTCACAGGGCGACGGTGATCAAGTCCGTGTAACAATGATAGGCCGAACCTTGGCGAGTGCACTTGACCAGGCCTTGCGCGAGAGAGATCGTGCCCTGGAGGCTTTTGAAAAAGAAGAAGGCTACGGCCTCACGGGCGAACAAGACTTTTCTCAATGGTGGCCATCGCATGCTCCTGCATACTCGGCAGCCAAGCAAAAGGTCGAGGCCGCAGCCGCAGACTACCAGGCCATCCTCCTCAACACTGGTGGACCAACTGCTAGCTCTCTAGCCAGAGATTTCAACCGAATCGTCAAGGCCTTGATCGGCGGGCAGTCAGTCCCAGGGTAAGAGATCATTTTCCGAAGCATTTGGCCACTTCCTGACCTTGGTAGCATCACGATGCCTGCTTGTCACGCCTCAGCTGACATCACTCGTGAACTCCTTGAGAGAGACCGAACACCACACGCCATCACATATGTCCCTGAGTGGATGTCTCTTCAATACACTGCCCAAGTTGAGCACTGGATGAACGGTGTTGGAGATGGTGACTCTTCCACTCAAATCAACGTTGCTGATGGTAGAGAGGTGAACGAATCTGACTTTGGTCATGCCGCCACCGACGGATTCTCCTATGGACCATGGTTGTCTTTTTCTGCCGGCAAAGGAAGTACCAATGAGAAGGGAGTGTCTTTCGGCTCTATGGACACCGATACTAACCTCGACGTGCAATTCTCGTATGATGAAATTCAAACTATCTGCGTTCCAGCTGGCGATTGGTAAGTTCAACTACCTGGGGACACTTCGATATACTAACACCATTATAGGAACGTTCCCAGTCCAGGACGGCGCTATCAGCTATCAAACACCGCCTCTGAAGAGTCCCGCAACCTTGCCTTCCCAGACTATCTCGTCGTCGTGAGGAACCTTGGTTTCAAGGTCTCCATCCGAGATTACAAAGTTGCGGGGCAGATTGACAACTTGTTCGAAGAAGCCAAGTCTTCCGGCGGTTCGGTGAGAGTTTTCGGTATTCCTGCTACGCCCGATGGCAGTCCGGATAAGGCCACTGAGGAGAATGCTCATGTTGCTGAGTGGGATCTCGGCGCTGGTATGCTTTCAATCAGACCGACTACTGATGCTGGGTTCGCTTCTGTTGTGGCTCTTGTTGGTGAGCTGAACATCAGTTGACTCGTAGCGGGGCGAGCGTAGTCTTGGTTGCTGATGTCTGAGTTAATTTAAGTTAGCCAGTTACTTCACAATTGAATGCATTCGTCCTGGATATTAACGGAACTCTAGCAGTATCACCAGCAACAAGTTGAATCCTCTTTCAAATGAGCAACTGCATAACAATAAATAAGATACATACTTTCTCTAAATTTATTATAATTAATAATTAAGTAATCCCGAGTACTCTAGCCTGCAAAAGGCTCCTTGCTCGCAAAAAGAATCGGGTTGTTGACATCATTCGGGTCGCACAGATGATACATGTCAAAAGATCAAAAAAATTCGACAACGGCAGGATTCGAACCTGCGCTCCCGAAGGAAACAGCTTACGATACTTCGAGGCTGTCGCGATAACCACTCCGCCACGTTGCCTAGACTGGATTGACGTTATTCCCGTCGCAAAGAGCTGCCATCACTGCGCAAAGTCACCTGGGGTTTACTTGAATTGACACATGGAGTGTCATTTGTTGAGTAAAGCTATTCACTTCGAAGTTTGGGTGCATTAAAGTGGTTTGTCTGTCTTTCAAAGATTCATGTTTGCGCACAGTGGTATCCAGGTCTACCAAGCTGAGATGCGGGGGCTATTAATAGAAACCTCGTTATCATATCATTTGGCCGAACAGCCTCTGGAAGTACGTTCTCATTGTTGGATTGCCTCCATGGCACCAGGAAGTTATCGGACCGTTAGTGGTGGGAAAGAAAGCTTTATTTCACGCTGATGCGACGTTGCTATTTCTGGACTGTCGCCTGCATGATAATGGACGTGCTTGATGTGCATGAATCGACTCGGAGGCTCAGTGGGAACTTCTTTGTGCTGCTTGTTCCAACTTTACAAACGTTGGTGGTGGTGATGATAATGACTGACCACCACCTCAGAGAATGGCGGAGGCGTCTTGGTATGCGCTGGTCTGAAAGAACATGCATGGACGCTAGATTTATTTGACTATAGAATGCTGTCTTATGTGAAGGTTGCTAGCCAACAAAGGACGAGGTTGAATGTCGAGCCTCACGCTTCCATCTCGCGCAACAAAGGAAGTAGTTTTTAGAAAGGAGCCCGGTTGCCACATCAAGATCGCCATGACCACGTCAGTAGCCATATGGGGCCCAATGCACTGCGTTTAACAGACAAGAGACAACAAACGCCAGCAAAGTACTCCCAAACCTGAAAGGGCAGATAAAGCATGGGCTGCCACATATCGGGTGATTGTTCGTTTGAACAGCGATCGAGAGTGTAGATTGAGCTCAGGTTATGTTTACTGCCTGAAGCTCATTTGTATGGAACGAAAATCAATACTTAAACTCATTGCAATCCCAACTCTTGTCACTCATCAACACAACCACTCGAATCAAGATCCAGAAAACTACCACAATCAACTACTCATACACCAAGAATCAATCACCATGTCCACTTCCCAAGACACCCATTCCCCATCACAATCAACTGGCGAACACCAAATCATGCCCCTTCCAATCTCCAGCCTATTCACTTACGAAGACACAACTCCTAGACTTCCAATTGACGAACCCCCTAGCATACGCATCTCAGCCGCCATTTTTGCTGACCGGAACGCCCAGGAATCTGTCAATGGACAGATTAAGAAACTTGAAAACTCTGTTCAGAAGGAGGATGAGAAGAACAACTCTATCAAGGGATCTGTCAAGGCTTTTCTGAAAAAGAAACAGAAACAGAGAAGGCTCCAGAGAGTTGAAAATAAGCGGAAGAAACTTATGGCAGCCTGTCGTGCTTATGAGAAGGCTCTTGACACCCTGGACTTGGACGAAAGACTTTCGCGTTTAGTATTGTCTTGTCGTGAGGCTGGTCTTGTCGAATGAAGCCCTTTCTAGACTAGCGGAGGTGATTCTGATGCAAGATTTTGATATGGCCTATCGCGTCTTTTGGAAGAAATCTTTCATGGAAACTTATGTAGCAGCTTACTTAGATTCTAGTTCTTTCCGACAAGATATGCAATGATGGCGTTGATTGTTATGGATGAATGGGAATTTCATCAATCTCATGTTATTTCACACTGATATCAGGGAGTTTCACATAGAAAACAGACTTGTCGTGCCGTCTTTAGCCACTCACTCCGACGCTACCTAGTACCATGCTGTGAACTAGACTGCAGGGTGAAATCAGGCACAGTAGTTCAATTGAAATGGAATTCGAGCCAAGACACTTAGCTCGCATGGTTCTGGCCGGTTTCTGTCACCGAAAACGGAGGACCACGTGCAAACAAATAATTGACTAGATAGATTCTCATTCCGTTGGTGATTCGACCCGGCCAGCCAGCCCCCCAGAGCCATGGTAAGCCGCCGGCTGTGTTCCGTGAAACAGGATCATCTGCTAAACGCATGGACTCAAGAAAAAAGCAAAAAGAACAACACCAAACGTTCCCCATTCTGGTTTCCGTGTTTTCCTGTTACTATCGTTGGCAGGGGCTAAGACCCTAGGTATTTTTTGATGTATAATACTTAGAACTTTGCTGTAAATCTCGCTAATCAGAGGTACCGGCTCATAGTGATCTACTGTGGTATACTTCCAACAACCTGCAGCCTGGACAGCCCGGAGATGACTTTACTGCCTTGCCGTCCCCCCGCCGTCAAGAGAGACGTCCGGTAACTTACTGTAGCCTGGTGGCTTGGGTATTGTCATCAGCCCATCCGTAGAAAAAATCGATAGACCACCGTTTTCACCACCGTTTTTAGGACCTGTCACTTGGCTGCCTGCCCGGTAATCCCTGTGGTAATTGGTAGCCAGTAAGAACCTCTGCGAGCGACCCAAAGACAGAGCAAGCCTATATGGCACTGTAAGAATGGATGCTTATCAACCACAATAAAGTCTCAAATACTTCATGATAAAGATGTTAAGCGTAGCAATAGAGCTAGTATTTGCCACCACTTGGTAAATTTCTGGCCGAAATTACTATTTCTTTCACACATTGTTTATCACGCATTGTAGAGAGGTGATATCCATTCTGACAACGTGGCAGTCACTTCCGCTATGGACATGGGATAGTTTCAAATTTTTTGTCTGGAACGTTTTCAAATGAAGCCATGATACTAATGGCGGTGTCTATCTCTTTGTCCTTCGGCAATACCGGCTGAGCTTCAAGCCAAAGCTAAAGAGACGAAACCGCGCTTAGAACTGTACGGTAATAAACACGTAGCTAGGAATTGCCGGTCACTGGAGGGTTTAAATGACCGGAATCTGCACTCTTGAGATACTTTAACAACCAGACCCTCTTCATTAGTCTTTTATCAGCAATCTTGATCTAATCCCACATCGCTTGCCCGACACAGCCGGCAGAGTATTCTGTACCAAAGAACAACAATCCTACAATCTTATCATACACAACAACAAACCCAGAACAATGTCAGGAGCTGAGGTCGCGATTCCACTCGTCTTGGAGGTGTTGGGGTGGGGCAAAGTCCTGATCGACATCGGACTCTCTGCTGGCGACTTGGAGCAGGATGCCCAGGCGTGCGCAAGCCTGGCCGAGCAAACCGAGCACGACCTCCAATATGCCAAGAAGCTAAAGAATTCTCTTTTCAATTTGACTTCTGAGCATGATGACACTCTAGTCTGGATCAACGGCACCATCCATAACACAGAAGTGGCCCTCGAGGAATACCAGAAGAACGTCCCCAAGGAAGACGTCAAGAACGCGACTGTACGCGCCCTCGTACGAAAGATGCAGGATCAGAAAAAGTGGGAAGAATGGGGTAAGGCTCTTGGAGCCAGCCATTCCTCTCTCGTGGCCGCGATCAACACAATGCATCAATTCAAGCCGAGAACCGCGGCGGAGGTGGTCAAGGAAAACAAGGATCCGAAACGGGCTTGCAGCATGCCTCCCGGGAGCCTCAAGCCTAAGGCAAACGAGCTCCCATGAAAGCAGGACGTCGCAGTTGAGGGGGGTTTGGGGGGTTACCAGCCCAGGATTGACGCTGGGTGGTTGGTCAGTTGTCATGTGTTTTGGTCTGAAGGAGCTTCTGTTTTCCCTCCCTTTCTCGTCAATGGAGGTTTTGTGTCACACAGGACGGGGGAAAAGTTTCACATGGCATTGAAGCACGGAGGAGGTGGAGTCTTGTTCAGTTTCATAACAATATTACTGTAATTTATCGATATGTTTGCAACCGCAATCAACCCGTACAAATCCGTTTGCGACAGGCTGTAAATGTCCGAGCGCGCGGCTCAAAGTCCTTCATTTTGGCCCAGCCCCCTCGCTTGTACGACACTCACAGTGCCTGGTACAACAAGTCTTTGCCACATGACAGCTGCCGACGGAGACTACTGCATAATAACGCCAGCTATAGCAGCTGTTGAATGAAGGAGATCCGCGGCGTATAGCGCCTTGACTCCCTGTCCAGTCAAAGGCGGGTAGGGTGTGCTCGCTTGGGTGACTTCTCTTCGTGATGCTTCACATCCGAACTTGAGTGGATTGTTTGTTACACTTCTGTTATTTTGAAAAGAAGAGAAAAATAGATATACTGGTTCTCAATACTAAGCCAAATGCAAATTGTTGCATCGTACATGAAAGGCAAGGTGCTTTGGCCACACTCGACCGAATGATTTCCAACAGCTCAGAACGCGTTCTTAGGACGCGGCAAAATCTCACGAGTCACGAGTCGAGCCCAAGGGGTACCATTATACACGACAGGAGGCCTGGTCCATTTGACCTGCCCATTCCACATGAACCGGATCCTTGGAGCAACGAGACGACCTGGGTCAGAATCCCAGTCGGCTTCCCACACAGAGGGCTGCCCGAAGAAGATGAGAGCACAGTTTGCTGCGTAGCCGAAAATGTGACTCAACCTATATTTTAAATTATCGCCTGAACGGCCACGAGCGTCTAGGAGTTCTAGATTCAGGGCGTCGGCGACTTCAGAGGCCATGGAATCAATTCTCTCTCGTCGCGGGTCATCCTTGTTGAGATAGGTCGCGGGTATGTAAATCATTTTGTACAGACCCATGAGCATCATGAAGAGAATCTCTCTCCAGACTGAAATAGAGTCCTCCCCTGGGATTGTGTCAGTAGAGCCTGCCGCAGCAATGCTATGGATAGTGGACTTACTGTTGGCGAAGTGGCGATGAGGCATGAGCTGAAAACAGCTTGTGACCTCGGGAGGCAACAGGCATTCTTCAACATTGCAGTTTGGATCCATTCGTCTGTAGAGCAATCGGATGAGGAATGTCCATAGGGCATAGAATCGAGTGTCTCGATTGCATATCAACTCTGACCACGTATCACCCTCGGGAGGATCACCAGCAAGGCGGACAAGTTCTTGGTCATTGAAAGAGGACCTCTCGATGGTTGGCATTATGCTAGGCGTGATAGCAGGATCTACGCCACCATAAACAAGATTCTCGAGAAATTGTTCGCCCAGGAACTCGAATCCTTCAACATTTTCCGTGATTCCATCGGGCCCAGAGACGGTTATGACACGGAAAGCCAACTCCCTGTGTGACTCCGTGATGGGATTTGGGTTCATCTGGCTGCGGATAACCTGGCTCTCTGGGACTCGCTGAGGAATGGGAACATCCGTAGCTGCAATTGTTTGCTTGGTAGAGGTCTCAGCAACATCGGGTTTGTTTTTCTTGTTTAGCCAGGCGAAGAAAGAGGCTCCACGTGCAGTCCCTCTCAAAGCTAGGACGATGATTGAGATGGCGATGGAAATCGTGCAGACCCCAACAGCCCAGCCGATAAAGAACGACTCAACAAACGAATAAGCCATAGCTGCAGGAACACTTGATAGAAGATCTCAGTATGAATGGAATAGAATGGAGTCACTTCTTCCGTTGGATAGGAAAGGAAAGGAAAGGAGAGGAGAGGAGAGGAGAGTTGAGAGGACCAAGTGAAGAGAGGGATGGGTGGCCATTGATGGGAACTGGCAATTGGAGACTCAGGTGCAGTTTAAGAGACCAACAACAATAGCCCACTAGCTCAATACTGATCATCCCGTGCGTGAGCAAACATGTTTTGGGTCGAGCAGCCATCTCAGTTGGTGGAGCAATGTGGCTGGCTTGGCGTGAGCCTGGACCAGCTCGCCCCCTCGGGCTCAAGTCTATTGCCGCTGTGACACTCCAGGGAAATTGACAGGCACCAACCCAACCCGCCATGACAACTCATTTGTGACACTCTCTGAATAGAAACGGGAAATTAAAAGTCATGTCACGGTAGGAGGGACGGCACGGGACGGCATGCTGCTTGAGACTGTGTATTCCTTCACTTAGCGGTGTAGAACATGCGGTACCGTGTCAAGAATTTCACGGTCTCTCTGGATCGCGGTAGAGGAGGACATTAATAACCTCTCTTTTTCTCTGCATATATTCTGATTTCTTCATCAATCTTTCCCGACCCAGATAGATCTAGCACTCAACATAATGGCGGCGGATCTTGTCGTTGGCGTTGATGTAGGAATGAGTGGTATGTGATCTGGTCCACCCCCGAAGGCTGAACAACCACTGCGATAATGTGGGCTTCTGACAACATTAACAGGCACAGGCGTTGCGTACAGACGGAAAGGCTATGCTGAAGTGAGTGTGCTGCGATGGGGCATCGATATGAAGGAACCAAAGACGCCCACACGTGTCTTTTACAATGTCCACGATCAGCCGCCGAGGCTCGTTGGATGGGGAATGGAGGTCCCCGACGATTCTGTCGGGCATTTCAAACTACATGAATGGTTTAAAGTCGACCTTGGGAAAGATGATGGCGACAGGGACCAAGTCAAAAGGCTTTACAAAGACTTCTTGACGTGCTTGTATGGCGAACTTAGCACCAAGCGGTTCACGCCAGCCTTGCTGGGAGGAAAACGCTTTGAAGAGTCGCAGGCTTTGTTCCTTTTCAGTGTACCCGCCACATGGGATGACCCGACCGTTGTCGATGATTTCAAGCAGCTTGTTCGTGAATCTGGCTTCGAAAAGAAGGGCCTTCGCAGCGTTGAAGTGACCATGACGGAACCGCAAGCGGTTGCTGCGTATGAGATTTGCGTACCAAGCCTGGATTACAAACTCAAGGTTAGTGAGCGTAAGGCCTTTAGGAAAACCGCAACTCATATATACCTCACAGAACGGTGAAAATATCTTGATTGTTGACGCTGGCGGCGGGACGACTGTAACTTTGACCCCCCCCGATGCTCTGGCATTGCTGGTGCTGACCTGTGAAGGATTTCTGCCTACTTAAAATTGATGATTCTTATGAGAAACCGCCCCAAGCTATGGAATTAAAACCAACAACAGGTATGTCCTCTCTCTCTCTTTTGGGCATGAGCTAACTTTCTCAGCCTCTGAAACTGGCTCCACGTACATCGACCAAGGCTTTGAGGAAATGGCGGAGACTTATCTTCAGGACAAGCGTGATTCTTTGGTAGGAGACGTCGAAGATGTCGTCTGGGGCTTGCGTAACAGCAAAACCTTCCGCATTTATAAACACGAATTCAACCCCGATACAGTCGACGACTTGAAGTTCGATATTCCTTTGAAGAACGGCGCTCGACATGACTCAACGGACCCTTCCCCACCCGCCTCCTTTACTTTGACCAGGTAAGCTCCCTCGGACCAGAGACAAGTTGAGATATGTTTCTCATTAGGTTTAGCCAATCGTTTGCTTCCTTATTCGATAGGCAGGTCGAAAGAATCAATCAGGAGATTCAGCGCTTCGCGAGAGCGTTGAAGAGAGACGATTCTCAAAACGTCATTGTAAGTGTCAGAACAATCCAAATGTCCATGAATGAGAATTGTCTCTGATTACGCAGGATTATATTGTCCTCGCTGGTGGGCTTGGAAGCTCCCGCTACGTTTTGGGCAAGATTGAAGAGTTTATCGGCGAATGGCAGATCAAACTTACAACGAAAACCAAAGTGGTCATGTCGGCTGCCCCGCGACTTTCCGTGTGCATGGGTCTGGTCTACAATGCGGGCCGTAACCCAGAACTTTTCCCACGACGCTTCAACCGAGTCTCAGTTGGTGTGGCCTCACAGTCATTGACAGGTGCAATTAAGAAGAAGTGTTTTATTCATTTCATTAGAAGGGCGTTCCGACGCTTGCCCAAGGACGTAAACCCTAAGGGGGAAGTGGAGTGGTTTCTCATCGAGGTAAAATTCCAAGATTGACATTGGCGTCATCGAGCTGCCTTTGCTGTGCTGACGTGACGATACAAGGGGGAACTTGTTCCTGACCGAGTCGCCGTTTATGAACAAACAGCCTACTTCAGTGCGGATTTGCCATCTGACAGGCGGATCTGGGAGATTGGCATTCTCACCAGCTTCGAAAGCGACATAGAGCGGTTGGCACTTGAGGGTGAGCCTTTGATCACCGGCTACGCCTGGATGGTAGATACTAACATATACAGATGACTGTCGAGTCCATTCGGTCCTGAGAGTCAATCTCTCCCGTATTGGCGAGTCTGAGCAGACTGGGGCAAGAGACGCCCTGTCAAGACTCCATCTGGCTCGCAAGCCCAAAATTCAGATCAAATTTGACCTTCGGGTAGAGGTCGGACTCGCCACCGTCGAAATTCAGTGCAGTATGATGACCAACTCAGTGCAATGGATCTTAACACTGACACATGACTAGCTGATAAGAAGATGTCAATTTGCAGCGAGCCCATAAGTATTGAGACAGGCCAAGCCTCCGAAAGTCATTCGCCCACCAGCCAACATGTTGTGTATGAATGAAGCGCATGAACAATCTAGATGAGATTGAAAGGAAATTTTGATGTCGCCAAGTGCATAGACATCTATCTTTGGGGTACTTTTATCTTCGGCACATGTTGCGACCTACCTAATCAATCATCTAGTTACCGCTCATTCTTTACCCAAAATAGCTCGGTGGACAGTATGTAGCTAGAGACTGTTGGAGAATTCGTCTCACCAGACTGGGTAGAAGCTTACTGCGAAAAACAGGCCATCGTGTCCACATTGTCTCTGTTAGCAGCCTGACGTTTAGCCTTATGGCCAGCAATCATCTACATAGTAGTCTCACGAGATTTGCAGTAGAGAGAATTATATGCAGGCTTGCCTTATTTTCTTGACCACGCGAGCCCTTTCATTCTGAAGTCCACGACGCTGCACATCTAATATCACTATGGCAGGGATTTGTTACACAGAGGAAGATAGTATGTAAGACTATATCCCAGTTAGCATTGGTCTTCCTGCTTTTGATGTCACTCACAAGATCATGCCAAGCTACCCCAGCATATGCAGACTCGCTCTTCCCATAGTGCTCAAATCCAAGTCTCTGGTAATACGGAACAAGACGGTCATACGTCAAGATAGATATGCGATCCGCGGCATTGAGTGATTTCGCTCTTTCGATATAAACGCGCATAATGGCCTTGCCTAGCCCGGCCCTCTGGTAATCGGGAGCGACAGCAAGAGAATGGAGAGCAATTGTTCTTCCATTCTTGTTGTGACCCACGGCGTAGTCACCTTGAGGATCTTCTTTCCAGTTGCGAGGATAGTCCATGTCTTCATCTCTCACAGGTTTGTTGGTAGTTTTAGTGGAGATGACATGTGCGAGGAGCACATCGTCGCTGGATGTCGATCCGTCCACGAATGGGATGTCGTGAGGAATGGGAGATGGCAAGCTGTTGCCAGCGCGGAGGAAGAGGCCAATGCATATCTCAGGACAGACTGTCAAGCGATACTCAATCTAAGACCGAGGTTAGATCTAAACCTCGGATCTGTTATGGATCGCACAACCTTTTCGCGAGTGGCGGCCTCGGCGGGAGGAAACGCGGCAGTTTCAACGGCCAGTGACCGCTCTAGGTCATTGATGTTGAGTTGCCGAGCGTATAAGGACATTTTGAAAATAGAGAAAAAGGTATTTGCTTGACTCAACTTTGATAGGAATTGACTTTACTACAAATATCTATCTAAGGATGAATCATGTTGAGAACTTGGGAGTCAACGACAACGAGGCGGGGTCAGTGGGGCTACGGCACAAAGTTAAACCATGGAAGGGCGCGAGTCTAGACTATACTATACTACAGTAGGTAGACGAACTTGGCTCTCTTCCTTTTTGGTTACTCACCTTGACGGCGGCAATGGAAGTTCTTTTCACTGTAGCTATCCCTTATGCTCTGCAGAAATGCATCGACCAGTTGACGGTGAAATTGACACGATACAGTCCATTCTCATTATGTAATTCAATCACAACTAAGCTACATTTAGTGCATATATCGCCAGGTTACAGCCTTATCTCCCTTGGCGGAAAGTTCCTCCTCAGAGATCGCCTCATGTTCACCAGCTGCCATTCTCCTGTCACGGCTCTTGTTGATGCGGCTGTAGCTGAAGATCAGGATAAGAGCTGCAATGATGCCTCCGCTAATGAAACCTAGTTCCAAAGCGTGACCTAAAATGTAGCGAGGTCCATCCTTTTGTCGGTAGAAGTTTGCTGCCATAGCCTATGTTTGTTAGGGCGAAGAGCATTGCTGCCGAAAAGGGATTATACTTACACCGCCGAGATTTCCAACTCCAATCTGAATGGCCATTCCAACACTGCGTTTGTAACTTCCTGACAGATTGTTGGCCAGCCAAGTGATAACTCCGGGGAACGCAGGATAGATGGCACATGCTGCGATGAAGACACCGGCGTAGACGACCTTGGGGTTGTGGGTAGAGATACACCTGGAAAGGTTAGTATGAACTGAAGCAATGTGATATAATGAGGAACTTGCATTGTAAAACCAACAACCATGACGCAGAGGAACGACACAATGAATGGACTTCTCTTGCCAACTCGGTCCGATGTCCAAGCGACGATCACAGCTAGAATAGCTGCAGTGATGTAAATAGGAACAGTCATAAGCTGGGCCTTGCTAGAACTATAACCAAGGTTTCGAATGATAGTGGGCAAGAAAAGGCTGATACCGTAGAGTGGGCAGACAATCTGTCATGGTTAGCATTACTCATGTCATGCATGGCAGCTCATATCTTGACTTACACCCCAGTAAACAAAAATGTTGACCCAAATCTGCCAATCCTTAAACGCCGCCCAGACATACTCCCATTTAAACTCGTCGGCCTGCGCAACACGAGACTGACTCTGCCCGGCAGCCTTCTGCTGGCCCTGATACTTGAGTCTGAACACGACGAAAGCGCGCTCCTCTTCGGTCAAGAAGCTTGCAGTCTCGGGGAAATCGTAAAGTGCCCAGAAGGCAAAGATGGCAACAAAAACAGTGACTATTCCCTCGAGAATAAAGATCCAGCGCCATCCTTCGAGGCCGCCAACGCCGTCCATTTTGGCGATACCAAAGGCAAGAAGACCGCTGAATGCACCGGCGATGGAAGCTGCAGAGAAGAAGAGTGCCTGTCGGAATTGAATTTCGTGACGGCAATACCACATTGTGAGGTAGTACTGATAAGATGTTAGTTTACGAGCAAAGATAGAATAAGTGGCGTAGACGTACAGCAACGCCAGGGAAGAGACCGGCCTCGGTGACACCAAGAAAGATTCGCGCGACGAGAAGACCATGATAGTTCTGAACAATGCCCATGAGTGTCATCACAATACCCCATGCAACCATGATTGTAGGAAGCCAAACGCTTGGGCGGAGTTTCTTGAGGAGGAGATTCGACGGGACTTCGAAGGCGGCGTATGTGAAGAAGAAGACGGTGAGACACCAGTTGTATTGGTCAGGGCTCATTTTGAGATCTTCCTGAAGACCTTCAATCTTTGCGTTTCCAATATTTCCTCCTGCAGTTGCATGCTTAGCTGGGCGCCATAGCGAGGGCTGTAGTGAACTTACGGTCGAGAAAGGAGAGGAGGTAAAGAAGTGCGAGCATGGGGATCAATCGCATGTCCATCTGAGAGCCATTAGTGATAAGATAGTAAATATTGGCATCTAGAACTAACCTTGCGAAGAATCTTCTTCTCATCAAGATGAGAAAACGACTCGAGGGTTGTACCAGGCGCCGTAGCCATAGCATCAATACGACCAACTTGCCCTCTACCAGCAGCCTCGGCCTCAAAGACCTCAGCCTTCTCATTTGGGGGAGTAGAATAAGAAGTCATGATGATGGTGAAGAATGTCTGTGTCTCTGTTTTAGAAATGGCCAGAAAGGATGGGAAGATCAGCGAACTTAAGTATGTCGCGTCACCCTTGTCTTCCCCATGATTTCCCCGCAATGTCTAACGTTGCTGATCTTGAGTGATGAGATCGTAAGAGGCTTGTGAGGAACGCACGCGGTAGATGGAGACGGGGGAGGGGCGGAATAGTACTAACGGTAGAGGGAGGAAAACGCTTATCTGGAATAAGAAACTGAGAAACAGATCATGGTTTGGAATCGGATCCGATGGTCGTGTCGAGTGAGCGAGTCATTCTCAAGAATGGTTCGATTGGAGGTTACGGATCTCAGAATCTCAGATCAATCTATTACAACGGTAAGATGATGCCCTGTTACTCTTCATCTGATACATATCTCTATTACTATCCCCTTTTTCTCATGGTTTCAACTTCCAGTTCTTCACTCCAACCAAGATGGGTTTCTACAATGCAAAAGCTTTCCGTCATAACAAAAGATGTCATGGCCTCGGTTCCGAAGATCCCTGTCAACGCATGGCTCCCTTTTCTCACTAGTGATCAGCGTTCCCTAACAGAATGTGGCGGCGCCCGTTGGAAACAACCCAGACGAACAAACAAAGAGTTTCCCCAAAATTAAGCTCTCAACCGTAATTTAGCCCTCTTCCCTCCTTTTGCCAACTCAGGCTCTGAAGAAGTAATCTCCAAAGTGGTGGAAAGTGTGACCACCAACCCCATCAAAACGGTCTAACCTTGAATGTAAACCCCATACTAAAGCTGAACTGGGGGATCTGCATTACCCCACATCATCTGATGAAAGACTTCCCTGTTCTCACTCGTAAATAAAGTGGACTCTTGTCATTCCCAACAAACATCATCCGGATCCGAAATTCACTCCTGAATCGCCAATTGCTACCATTGCAACGCTCACTCATAGTGGATCCGATATGCCAGCAGGTCTTGTTACACGTCGTACTCAGTTCTCTAGCTGTGATGAGTGTCGTAGGTCGCGTGTGGCTTGTGATGCCCAGAGCAGTGAAGGGACTTCTTCGTGTACACGCTGTCGGAACCGTCACCATGCGTGTACCTTCAAAGTATGTGACTATCAGGCAAATCCTTTTCAACGTCTAATGAAATTTTTTTGCAGTGGCTTCAAAATGCCAAGACAAATAATGGAGGGGCAAAGCGCAGGTCGCGTCGAGGGACGACACGGCCTATAAGCGACACATCATCAACACGCGGCAGTCGAGTCACGGATACTTCCCATGAGTCGGGATTTGATCCAGATCCTGCAAATGACCTAGACTATGATACCTACAGAGATAGCCCAATCGTGTCGGCAATACCTGAGTCAGCATCTTTGCCATGGTGTCCTAGTCCGATAAGAAATTCAGAAGAGAGTGTCAACATGGAAAATGTGGACTCTAGATGGCTTGATACTCTGTACAGGGAAGGTTTCGAAGCGGTCTTTGGCTCCTGGATGGGAAGATATGCTTGTCCTTTTTTGTACGTATCAGCTAAGCCTCTCTACCACTTGTACTTACATGAACAGGTTCGGTCACAACCTAGCAGACAAATACGTCAGCATATCTGACCTCTGTCGCCACCTCGATGGGTGCATAGTTGATACCGGCGATAGCCAACTAGTCGGTCGAAATAGAGACATCGAGCAGTCCTTACAGAGCACCATCTCCGCATTTGCAGCACGATGGCTCCCTGTTACATCTCCAGAGCCAAATTCCAACGAGGATCACCGCAGTCTTGTCCAGACTCTCTGGAGGCATGCCCGAAGGGACATGTTACGTGTCATCAACAGACCGTCTTACAGATCCATGCTGTCTCTGTTTCTATTCGCTCTAACGCCGATACCAGAGGGCATCTCAGAGGAAGAGGAGACAGATGGGATTTCCGGCCAGGCTTGTGTTCATGCAGCCTTGCAGCAGATACAAACACTACGTGCACGTCATAGAAACCTACAATTCAGCGGTTCCAAAGTTTCTCCTTCTCTCAAGTCGCAAGCTATCGTCACAACACCAGAGTCAATCGAGACATCGGGCTTCATCAACGCCGAAAGCACTGTATACTGGGCTGCTTTGACATTCGACACCTCGGCATCTCTCACTCTCAACTGTCGCTCACTTCTATCTTCAGGTCTCTTCGGATTTGAATCTGAACTCCCCTGGCGTCTCGTCAAAACCTGTGCCAAGATGTTTGATGAGAACGCCCGCCAGTGGAAGCAAGGTAGCTCAGACATGACAGATGAAAGGGCGAATCAAATCATTGCTGCTGGGGCCTCTTGGAAGCTTCTTGGATGGAAAGTTACTGCCATTTTCAAAGAAGCTCTGAGAGATGGCCATGAGGAGACAGAAGTTCGGAGAGCATACCTGGCCGTAGTTGACTCTGTGAAACAATTTGGTATCATTTATCGTCCTCTTTTGGACGAATGTCATAAACGCATGCCTTTTCTTGGGCAGCAGACAAAGCTTCGATGGTGTAAGTCCAAAATGACCCAACAACAAAGAACTATGCTGACTAAATCTGTAGTTTCTCTTATGCTTCACTACCATCTTAGCATTCTCATGCTGGTAGATATTATCGAAGCCACAGACCGTCAAGACCTTCTCCCAGATATAACCGACATATGCATCGATGCTGAAAACACAGTGATGAACACTCTAGCATTCGGTTTGCATAACACATTCACTTTAAAACGGCCTCGGAATTCAATCGAGGGAGATGGCCTGAGTAGGAGACAAACGGTATTCACAGTACCGATCGTATCTATTGATCCGTATCCCCACCATGCCGTCGCTGGGGTGCAGTTACTGAGGAAAGCTATTGACCGCGATTTTGGCATTGGAAAAATTACCGAAGAGACTTATCAGAGTTTATTGTCCACGTTGGAGAGGACGTTGAGGCATTTGCCGCAGAGCTCAAAGTCTGTGCGGGCAGCCATAGCAAAGTTCTCAACTACGGCTGATGAAAATACTGCACACTAGTATTTTAGTCTAAATACCACGCGTACCCACCGACTGACTCAAAATGCAAGCCCTTTATTTGAGTGATACCAACAGTTTACTATGTACAATTGCAGAAGGTGGTTGGGTTGAATGCACATACCGACGCCATGGACTTGGCGCTGTAAATTTCCGCGATGCGGAATAAGTAATCAAATTACCCCAACTTAAGCAAGTTCAGCCACTGACCTCAGAGACAATTTTCGGTTACGATTACCCTGATTTTGTCTCGGATCCGATGACGCTGTTGAGGTTAAAGTGGAGTGGAGATGTTTGCCACTCACTAAGTTAGCTTCTGGGGTATCATAGACCGGATCCGAAATGATGACGATCGTTTGCTGAGCAGGATCTACTTGAACGCCTATTTTCTTGCTTCTATTTCAACTTCCTCTCCTCAAGCAGACAGATCTAAGCTTTCAAACATCTTCATTCTCTCAATATTGTCAATATGGTTCTAACAGTAACTCCCAGGACGTCAGTCACTTTGATAGGAGCAGGCACTCAAGGAAGACGCCTTGCATTCATGGTATGAATCACGCTATAGATTCTGTTGTTGCTCATGAAGTCCTTGCTAATACCCATATGTCAGTGGTCAAGTAGGGGAAACGATGTCCACCTAGTCGACGGCCAAGAAGCCCAACTGCAAGCCAGTATCAAGGCCATTGAGGAGTTTCGACAAAGTTCAAGCAACAGAAATGCTTCCTGGGGAAGAATCATCACCCATTCTCCCGAAAGCTTGCGCGAGGCTCTTCAAGCTGCTTGGTTAGTAGTCGAGGTAAGCATCCCTGATATTAAACATGGCTAAAGCTGACCGAAAAGTGTGTACCTGAGCAAATCGAGCTCAAGACGAAAGTCATCTCAGAGCTCGATGCACTAGCTCCACGAGATACTATCATTGCGTCAAACTCGAGTAGTTACTCCTGTTCAGAGATATTAAAGGGTCTTAATCTGAGAAACGAGAGTCGTTTTCTAAGCGCCCATTCTTGTGAGTGGTTGCAAGCTGGCAAAATAACTATACTGACTGAAAGGACGCAGACTGGCCACCTGAGACGCCCGGTAAGAATCAGAAGTCTAGTAAAACATACAGTCTGTTGCTAACAGGGACTAGAAATCGAGATCATGGGCCATGAAACAACCAATCCTTCATGTATCAAATTGATGATGGAGCAATGCAAAGCCCACGGTTTCTCGCCGTTCCATGTTAAGTCGCCATCAATGGGATACATCTACAACAGGTAAGCCCTCATAAAACTCGCTTTTTACGGTGACTAATTCAATCCCGTCAGAATTTGGGCAGCCATCAAGAGAGAAGCCCTCCTCGCAGCCTCAGAAGGTGCCGCAACACCAGAGGAGATCGACGATATCTTCAAAGGAGTATTGAAAACACCCAAAGGACCATTTGAGCAAATGGATGTTGTCGGTTTAGATGTCGTGTTGGATATTGAGCAGCATTATGCGGATGCAAGAGGAAACATCCCAAGTGCACCCCGAGAATATCTACAGAAGTTTTTAGATGAAGGTAATTTAGGCGTTAAGAGCGGGCGAGGATTTTATGATTATGGTAAATCCTAGATGGGGGGTTAGAAGTTCAATAGACGCTAATCAAAGACTTCGATGTTTACGAATAACAAAGTTGTACAAAGGCATGTCAAGAATTCATAACGCCGAGCGGGCCGCTTTTCCCGAGAGCCAAGAGAACTAGGAAATATTCCTCCGAGCAAACAAGCCGAAAAGCCCGCAACTCGCTACGCATAAGATGTCACATATAGGGCCAGGTTGTCAAAGCCACGGCGGCTTGGTAACATTCGCTGGATGCAGGGGAAGGCCACAGGGGTAGCGAATACCACCTTGAAGGTTTTCGCGGGGAAAAGGTTGCATCAGCCCGTGATCTCTTTCGGGATGGTAGATGGCATGATGCACCAGAAATGCCGGGGTATGACAGCACGTGCCAAGAATCAGTTGGCACTTTTCTCGACGATAAACGTTGTAGGGTTACACCCAGAAGTGCAAAGGGTAAAATACCCCGGCAAGCGAGCTTATCAAGGGGGAGGCGGAGTGAACCCGTGGGTCTGGAACTTGAGAGAACTTTGCCTGAAGCCCTGAACACTTACCCGGTGCCAAGGCACTGTACCCTGTTGCCAAGTGCTTCTCCAAAGTTAACCGTATGAGACTCAAGGCCCCGTCTTTGGTGGTATTGATGCCACGGAAGATGCGGGTGAAGATCTCGGGGAAACGAGGATGAACTACTGGGGTCCTGACGTAACTCAGAAGACGATCACAGATAGAACTCAATCGACAGCATTAAAGTCTATTTGTCTAGTAATTAAATCGCTTAGCGGACGAAGACGAATACGTGCTATGTACAAGATAACATTCTACTGTCATTTACAGGTAGACATAGCAGAAAGGCCCGGAAAGCGTGCTCATCAGATCCTTAATCTGTCGCTCAGGTCCAACCCAGCCAATGTTGACATAATCATCAAGTGTAGTTTCAGCACTGGGAGGCATGTTGAGGAAAGTGTTTGTGCCCTGGACGGCATCCTTGCCATTAACACGCTCCTTGGGGTTAAGCATCTGCCAGATCCACCAGACACGGTCAATCATGGAGTGGTGCAGATAGAAAGCAGGATCACCAGGAGAAGTGAAGACATCTCGACCGGGGTCACCGCCGAGAGAGTAGTGACCACCTCCGTGGATGCCAATGTCACCAGTGCCAGGAACACCCTGCATCTGCATCTGGAAGTCCAGAACAGTCTTGGGCTTGAGGATGTTGTTCAGAATAGATGTAGCGTTAGCGAAGCGCTTGTTGACGGCGTCGCTGAGATCGCGCTTCAAGCAGCGAGGGTTGTAGTCCAGAGGGTTGGGGTTGGCAGCGACGCCGCCGCCAGGGAGGTCAAGGGCAGCAGGGCCCAGATTGACCTTCATGTCCTTGAAAGGACCGGACTTGACACAGCCGCCGCCAGAACCAGCGGGAAGGTAGACGGGGGGAAGACCACTTGAGGCACCGAGGATAATATCGGGCTCGTTAGGGATGAATTCACCGTCACCAGAGAGGGACAGGTCACTGCCATCGAAGACAGGAGACTTGTTGAGGCCGCTGAGGGCAGTAAGAGCCCAGTCCCAGTACTACCAGAATGTTAGTGAGAGCGGTTTAGACGTATGGTGAGTATACTTACAGGCTGAGTTCCCTTGTAGCCACACTCATTTCGTAGAGCCTCCTCATACAGCCAAGTAAAGTATCGGTGCCATGTGAGGAAGTTGCCAGTGTAGTGGATCGTCTGAGTCTGGTTCAAATGAACAGCAACCCAGTCATCGAAACGCGTCTTGGCACCAGCGGCGAAAGACGCAGGAGACTTGGAAGGCTTGGACTGGAGACACTTGACAGCGTCGATGTAAGACTTCTTCTCTGTCTTGGAGAGGGTGCCCCTGTAACAGTTAGAGAAAATGCTGTTAGGGAAGGACGGGCAGCTTACCATTCTCGTCGAACACGGACGTTGCTCCAGTTGCAGGTGCTGGCACGCTTGGTTTTATCCCCAGCGAGGTCCTGAGCAGTCTCATACGCAGCAGCAGCGAGATCAGCGATCTCATCGAGGTTGGTGACCTCGGGTGCAGAGGAGTCAACGGTGGTGGCTTGGGGGGCAGCCAAAACGCCTGCGGCGTTGAGGGCCAGGAGGGAGATGAAACCAGCGCGCATGATGGTAACCTTGACAAGAGAAAGAAGGGACGAAAGAAACGGCAGGGATCTTCTTTGCAGCACCGGTGTTTGGCTTGAAGGACCAGTGAGTGAAGACTGTCTTGGATGCAGAAATGTGATGAGCTATATACTACTGTATCATCCCCTTGGACATTTCCCCTTCTCCTGCATTTCAAGGTCAGGGATTACCACGCATAATCGTTCAGGACCAGCCCATGGATCTTGACCTAGGGCTTCGCAATTGGGGTGAGTACGCTTACATCTCTAATGGGAATATACCCCCGATACGAAGGCAGGGTCATTGACTAAGACCCTAGGACCAACGACAGAAGAGAACTTTTATGTGGACTGCCAAAAGCCTGTCCCTTGTTGCCGAAGTGGAGGGGTTCGGTTCGTCGGCCAGATAAGTTATAGCTTAGATCTAATCCGATTTAGGGACCCCTCAGCGGGTTTGCATTAGCTTTAGAATTGCAGGGGTGAACCAACTACGCCACCGGACGATTCTTAATTCAGGGGAATAGAGTGCTTACGGTAAGTCTCGCGAAATGCATGATTCTGCAGCTGAAGCCATGAACCAACGTACCTGTCACATTCCAGAGCCCTGGAGTTCAGGAGACTATGGGATGCTGGAGTAATAGCGTAGGTGAGTGCTAGACTGACGCTTTGACGCCGGGAGAAACTATGATGATCCGGAACATTTCCGTGCTAGATGAGTGGAGTTTTTGGATCCATAACATCTCGGACACAAAAATTAACATTCCCGTTAGTCTAGTTAGTACGGATAACGGAACAAAAGTTCGTGTTTTGACTACTGTACTCTTCTCCGGCGACTAGACTAGCATGACTAGTAAAAGACTGTTGCTGATCGTTATGTCGATCTCCCTCGCGAATCACTCAATGTCACCCAGATGTTTCACGTTGAGGGCAGTCGATAATCCACCCATTTTCGATCGTAGAGTTGCATTCAAGTACATGATCGAATAGGCAAGATTACGCAGTAGAGATGCATATCACATATACTACGTAGTAATATGCTCAGGTCGAGATAACCTCGCTCACCTCGTCAGGTGGGCCGCCAAGACCTGCACCGCATTGGTCGCTACGGATATTACTCGACCTTCTCTATTAGCCTCGGCTATAACCTGAAAGCAGAACAAGAGCGAGACCTGAGCGTTTCATAAGTCCTTTATCCAGAGAACCTGCAGATGTATCAATCCAATCCTGGTAAGGCCAATTACCACCAACCAGGGTCAGACTCCCCGTTCGGGAACTCGTATGATACACTTGAACGTCGGAGTCACAGTGGCAATGCAAGGGTTCTTCCTTAGATCAAAAAGATGCGTAGAATCTTTGATTAAACTTGGCAGTTCAGCCGTATCAAAGCAATGACAGATGGCTTCTAGTGGACTCGCAGCCGAGGCAATATGCATACTCTTTGACTTGATTTCCCTGGTCAGTGGAAATTTTGTGTTCTAGCTCGTAAAATAGCCTGTTCAAAACGTGGTGCACACGACGTAAAGGATCGATAGGGAACCCCCTGGTTACCCCCCTCTCTCATGCGTGTTTCTTTTCTTATTATCCTGCCCCTTCTCCATCGTCCCAAGTTCTTGGGTCTTTGTACATCCTTCCCTCGGCCATCCCATCATGGATCCTCAGGTTCAGCTCCCTTCTAATCCTGACGAGAATGGAGCGGTCGATATTCTTGCTTCTACAGTTTTGGTGATTACATTGGCGACGATTGTTGTCTTGGCTCGCGTTTATGTGCGGTTGTTTATGATTCGCAACCTTGGTTGGGATGTAAGTTGCACCAATCAATACCTCATCTCGTTTATTTTTCTCCCTTTCTTTACTCCGCTGCTTCTGTGCCAGTCCCTGAATCTTTCTAATCGTCTGCGTCTAGGATGCCTTCATGATCTTCACCATCGCACTATCCTGGGCAGGCCAAGGCGTCATCTTCGCACAGCTTGCTTACGGTGGTGGAAAGCACATTGGCGATGTTGACCCAGATGTCTATATGACAGGAATGAAGTTGAACTTCATAAGTCAGCCCATTTTCTTGATAGCAATCTGCATAGTCAAATTGTCCGTCGGGTGCGCCCTCCTTAGAATTGCGTCTACCAAGTTCTACAAAGGGTTGATTCTGTCTATTATGATCTTCATGTCAATCTACACGATTGGATGTTTCTTTGTAAGTAATATATTGGTCATGACCTTCAGTTCAAACGACTAATACTTTCTGCTACAGACTGTCATCTTTCAATGCACCGACATTCGTGTCCTCTGGGATCCAACCGTACCGTCGAAATGCTGGTCACAAAAGACATTACAATCACTCTCGTACACGAACTCCGCGTTCAATATCTTGACTGATCTCCTCTTCGCTATTATCATCCCAACACCCATGCTTTGGAAGCTGAACGTGCACTTCCGTACCCGGGTAACCCTTATTGGCATTCTTAGTCTTGGTGTTTTTGCCTGTGCTGCAGCCTTTACCAAACTTGGATACGTCACCAATTACGGCAAACTTGGTGACTGGCTATGGGACTCTCGCAACATCACAATCTGGACTAGCGTTGAGCTCAACGTCGGTATCATTGCAGGCAGTCTACCCTGTCTGAGGCCGCTGTTCCGAAGCTTCCTTGGCAGCACCTACGGCAAGAACTCCAAGAAGACGCCAACAACAGGCAATACAAATTATGGTCGCGGTACTCTACGAAGCGGCACTAGGCGTAGTAGCAAGAACTGGCATGTCTTGTCCAGTGGTAAAAGGGGCGATGATGAGACCAGCAGTCAAAAGGCCATCAATATTGGTCAACAGGAGTATGAGCTTCGAGATAGGATAGCCAGTCCTTCTGGAGTGTTGAACCAAGCGACTGTGCAGACTGAGATTGAGGGGAGGTCAAGTGACGAGAGTGGTGGCAATGCAGCATACAGGGGCCAGTTTCGTAGTGGTATCACAAAGACTATGATAACGACAGTCGAAGTTACCAAGACGAACACTTCATAGAGTCAATGATTTTCTATTTCCTATTTCCAATAACCCTCGCTTATTAATTACACGCATAAATAACAATATTATCAAATCATGATTCTTCAATATCGAGTTGTAATCTCATACCAACGCAGATATGTTTACAAGGTCTTGGGTATTTAAATTGCTTAAGTAAAGAGACCCTATTTAGTTGCTCTATTTCTTGAATTTAATGGCACTTGATGCTTACTAATATCAACAAGCCTATGTTAGAGCTTTCTTAAGGTTTATTCCTGTCTGTGGAGCTGAGTTAATACAGAAGTTGATGTGACAGGCCTAGAAGGTTGTGAGAGCTTTATAGAGAATAATTGTGTGACAAACTCTCTTTTGACATTTCCTGGTGTGAAAAAGATATCATGGAGAATCACTTGAATAATTCCACAATGAAGTGATTTGTCTGAGGACTGAAGTTTCGGTGGGCTCTTGTCAGGTTCAGAGATCAGAAATGATCTTTGTGCGATAGTCCTGCTCACAATCATCAAGAAGTGTGTCGCGAAAATTGTAGGAAGGCTTTGGCCCCATGGAAGAGGAGATTCACGCTCCAGTTGGATCTGTTTCCAAAGTAGACAAACAGGAAACTGGATTTCTCCCAAACATATTGTGGGCTTTTTTGAAGAGCCAAACCGCTCATCTTAGTCAGTTTCATACCCTCAAGCTTCTCTTTACCAAAAGCTGGGAAGGGCACGAGGCCGTAGAGATTTCCCAAGGTGCGCCAACAGTGGGTAAGACAACGCCTCATGTCCGATGCAACCAATTTTTTTCCCCATTTAAGTGAATTAAGTAAGCCCTCTGGGATATTGCGATCTTTCTTTCCTTGGAGGCGGAGTAATGTCTAAAGGTCTATTGATTCTGGGCCGAGTGTGACGAATGCATTTATAAAGTTTTTGGCTTTATCAAGATGCTTTTCTACAAGGCTGATATTTTTACCTCTATGCGCATAGATCTGTGCAAGGTGGTGATGGAATAGGAAGGAATGCATGTATAACACATCTCGACCTCATCAGAAGGGCAAGGGCTAGGTTCCTCTCCTCTGAGAGGATCATGGCTCATCTTGAGTTCAGACTCCATCATCACCCTCACGACCTCAGAAGTCCTTCGAGATTTGGCAGTTCCTGCCATGTCGAGTATCCTGGCACGTCGCTGTTTGGCCGAGGACGTTTTGTATTGGAAGGGAATCGAGATCTTGCCATAGAGACCTTGAAATAATAGCTGAAAGCTTTAGTGTAGAGATAGCAACAAGATAAACATTCTACTGACAGCTTGTCATCGTACGTAAACTGACAGGGTGGATTCGATTCTATAGTAAATGGGGGAATCTCCGTCGTTAGCGAGATTCAGTTGTGTATAAGACGAGCTTTCTGCAGTGTCGTCGCCGACTCGCTTCTGGGTTTCGGTCGCTTGAGTGAGCTGCGAGGACGAGGTGATGATGGGTCATGGGCTGTGATATCACTCCTGCGACTGATGGAGCTTGTGCCACTTCTTGGGCGTTTGATCAACTCCTTTGTGAGTATCAGCCCTTGGTCTTTGGAGTTATCCACAGTGGCCGTACAAGATGTCTCGCTACTGGCGGTTCCGCTGGGTGTGCTTCGACTGGCCGTCTCATTCGGTGATCGCTGAGTAGAGGGGCCTCCTCTAGGCTGCTTGTGGAAACCCCAACGTCTTGTTGCTTTTGAAAACTGATCTGGGCTAAGGAGAACAACGTCAGCAGATAAATTACATGAAGAACAACATACTCACGATAGGGTGAAACTCAGATTTATTTTTAGGTAATTGATTACCTGGTTGCGAGTATAGTTTTGGGTCAAATATAGATCGCCGATGAGCTCTTTGTGCTCGTCCAGTGCCTCGTCTGTTAGCCTAGTAGCTCGAGGAGCACGGTTATGGATAAATGATAACTGTCGCGGAGCCATTAGTCCTCATGTGACTAGGCAAATAAGCTACAAACCTGGTGTCGGGTACCACAGAGACTGGCTCTCAACGGACAAAGGGTTAGAGTCACACCACGCATCTGAATATAAAGAAATACACAAGGGTAAACTAACCATATGGTCTTCCATCCTTAGTTCTATCCCCATGCCTCAACAAAAAATGATCAACACGTCATGCTCTACTGGTGTCAGGTAAGATTGGAGTAATCCTTGTCTTGAGTCATCAATTGGCCAAGAGGTTATGACATTGTTATTCTTTCAACCCCCCCCCCGAACTAATCTAAGCCGTATATGGTAACTCCAAACTTTTGTCTCATGTTTCTGCTTGACCGTTGACATTGTCAATGAAGGTGGCTTGGAAATGTCCTCAACGATTCATCTCAACTCAGTAACATTTGACCAAAGTGGCAAACCGCACACCATGCCTTATCAGGCAATTCCAATGAAGCGCTGTGGCTACTTCGGCGGCCTTTGCTTTTCTTTTCCCGCAGAATAACTCTTGATATTCAGGGGAAATATCTGATTAGTTGGGTCAATCAGCCGGAAAAGCCACTGCAAATCTATTCCACATTTCGCCTCATGTTCCGGGAACTGAAAGTTTGGAATTTCCGAATCTGGGTAAAACATCCACCAAATATCATACATGTGTCGCTCAGCTGGTGCTTGTAAGACAAAGTAAGACAAAGACTGTGATGAGGCCGCCTAGTTTTGAGTCAACCTATCAACCATCAATAGATCTCTTTGCCGCCCGATGAATAAAGTTTTTTCTTTCCAGAATTGGCAATGCCAAAGATTACGACAGGCTTGTGAGCAGCGTTGGGGCTGCATTGTGGTTTCGTAACCAAGCGAAGTTGAAATGGGCCAACAATCTAGAGAGTAGCTTCATGGCGGAGTAGTTTCGATCGTTCACTATATAAGATTTCGATCATGGCTATAAGCTTGGATAAAACTCTGTAAAACATCTTCTGTTACTTAAACCATTAAAGCGTACGAGTTTCTTATCAAATACGCCTCTTGGATTGTGCCTTTTCTTTCAAAATGGCTCTGGATCCCGTCAAGCACAACCACAAAAAAACTCAAGATATTCTGGTTGCCCACGCTGGAGCATGGACTCAAGATGCCATCTCCTCTCCTTCGAAAAGCGTGGTATGTCTCAGTACTCTCATACGCAAGCCTCTTGCTGACTGCGAAGATTTCTAAGATCAAGGAAAGGGTCGAGGCGTCTAAGAAAAACTTTGAGAATAAGAATTGAGACATGCTGTTACTAAGACTCACGTTTCAGAATGCCTGTACTTACGCTTTTACTGTAGACGATATTCAAAACTTATGGAGGCTTTGTCTTGGCCTTGTTGAAAGTTTACGAGACTTAGATACAAGAGCTCTACATAACATCAATCACTTAAAAGAAGATAAATTATATATCAGAGTACTTCTACTTCTAATAGGACACGAATGCTTTTATAAGTTCTTACTGATCGTCGGCCTTCAACTATGAAGGATCAGGACACTGCTTGAAGTATGTCAAGCAAGTAAAGGATGGTTGCAGAGTAATAAAAGGCATATTAGGTAACAATGCAAAACTAAGTCTCTACAAATAAAAAACAGTGAGCCTATATTTACTCACCTTACACTATCGTTCCAAAACACGAGGACCTTGGCGGCTGACGCACTTCAATGTTGGGGCTGACAGATGAGTATGTTCCCGTCTACCCTGCACTGTAACGGCCCAATCAGAGATTTGATAATGAATGTATGCTATTCTTTCAAGAAGTATCATATACTGAATACTCCATACTATCCCTAGGAATACCAAACTACATCTTATCAATATCAATTATAATTCCTTCTCCTATCATCACCTCATCCCCTCCTTTTCAACCCCCCTTTCCACGCATGATCGGATTCTAGAACAAGGGTTGTCCCGTTATCTCGCAGCCTTATCTGCCGAGAAATACGGGTCAATGGAACCTAAAAATACGCCTCATGCCAGTTTTCCTAAGCTATTGTTTACCGTTTCTGGTCTAGCTCACCATTTGATCAATTTTCCCCGCAACGCGGAGGCGGAGGGCCCGTTACCCGCTGATTGGGCGCCCGTCGCGAGTAAGTCGCCAACCAACGCGCGATAAGACCAACGTTCAGCTTTTTATATCTGGGTCTCGTCTGGGGTAAAAGCTTAAACCTCAACTCTGTTCCCCTTCGTCTGTAGTCTACTGCAAACAATTGACAGTAGCAAGTATGGCGAGCAATGCACCGGCCCAGGAGGGTCACCTCCAGAAGAGGTTCTCAAAGATCACTATGATCGGCATGGCTTTTGCCATTCTCAAGTAAGGAGTACCATCGCGTCACATGCAAGTCGCTAATTGAATACTGTACAGTACATGGATTTCTCTCGCCGGATCAATAGGCTTGGTAATGCCATCGGGCGGTTCTGTTAGTTTCGTCTATGGCTTTATTTTCTGCGTTGTTTGTAATATTTGCTTGGCTGCAAGTGTTGGGGAATTGGCGTCTCTATATCCTACAGCTGGAGGACAGTATCACTATTCCTTTGCTCTTTCATCCAAGAAATGGAAGGGAATCAATGTAAGATTTAAAAAGACTACTTTTTATGCAGTAGCTAATTGTAGCAGAGCTTCCTCGTTGGATGGACAAATATTGCTGGCTGGTTGACTCTCAACACAACTGCAGCTTACTTCGGAGGTATGTATCATCATCACCACGAAAACAATTGCTTACATGTTATAGCTCGATTCCTTGCTGCGGCTGCTGTCGTTGGCTCTGGAGGTAGCTACCAAATTACCCAATGGAGTACTTATTTGATGTTCATCGCCGTATCTATCGTTGGCGTGTTCTTGAACATCTTTGGTTATCCCATCCTAAACCGATGGAACGAAGGCGCTTGTAAGTCGAGCTTCAGACACGATGCTATTTAAACTGACCTTTCTTAGTGTACTGGTCCTTGCTCAGCGTTATCGTGATCAGTATCGTCCTTCTCGCTACCTCTCCGAAGACGGACGCCGAGTTCGTCTTCACCAACTTCTCTAATACCACTGGATGGAGTGATGGCACGGCCTGGATGCTTGGACTGCTACAGTCAGCTCTGAGCTTCATTGGGTAAGTAATGAACTGGTTTATGCCAGGCATAGCTGACATGCTGCAGTTGGGATGCCGTGGCACACATGACTGAAGAAATGCCTCGACCATCCAAAGATGCCCCCCAGGCCATGGTTGCCGCAGTCTTGGTTGGAGGCGCGACGTAAGTTTTGACCAGCCCCCCCACCTCCCCACAAAAGTCTTCATCTAACTGTCCTTAGCGGAATATTCTTCATCATCGTCATGCTATTTTGCTTCGTCGACCTTGATCTGCTGCTTGCATCGCCTACCCAAAGCCCCCTTACAGAGATGATACTGCAAGCGACCAACAGCCGAGCTGCTGCAACCGTACTCACTATTGCCGTTGCATTGTGCTTCGTCAACGGCGCCAATGGTTGTGTTACCTCGGGCAGTCGTCTTATTTGGGCCATGGCACGAGATGGTGGTACTCCCTTTTCCAGATAGTAAGCATCCTCTCTCCATTCCCTGTACAAATATAGCTAACATATTGAAGCCTCTCGCATCTTCATCCCAAGCTCAATGTTCCTGTTCGGGCTATTGTCGTGCAGGCTGTTTTCAACCTTCTCTTCGGACTTCTTTACCTGGGTATGTCTTTCTTCTGATCATTTGCTTCTTACCACTAACGTCCACAAAGGCCCCGAGGTTGCTTTCAATGCTTACATTGCAAGCTGCACACTATTCCTCAATCTCTCATACGCAGCACCTGTGCTTATCCTTCTGATTCGAGGTCGACAAATGGTGCTTTCGCAGCCTCCTGAGTTTTCTCTCGGTCGTGTCAAAGGCTACATTGCTAACTACACATCCGTTATCTTTGTGGCTGTGACATCTGTTGTAAGTATCTCACTTTGACGAATTTGAGGTTCACTTTACCTGATGCTGATGTTTTTTAAACAGTTCTTTTGCTTCCCTCCTGCAATTCCCATTAACGTATCAACCATGAGTAAGTCAATCCAGGCAAACAAGTTGATCAGTAGCTAACACATTTAGACTACGTGACTGCAGTATTGGGCATTTTTATCGTCTTCGTTACAGCTCTGTGGCTGGGAAAAAGAAAGTCTTACGAGGGACCCAAGCTTGAGTTCATTCTGGGGGAAGAATTGCCCGTGACAGATACAGTGTCACAGATGGGCCCTAAAGAAATTTCCTCTAGCTCGACCTCGAAGCACGATGAATAATCGTACTTCGTGGAATTACTGTATAGCGATGCTAGAATGTCGGGTAGGGATCTGATGTATTGGTATTGGTTTAGTGAAGGAGCGTGGGATCTTGTCATTCTATTAAAAGCTGTATCGTGCTCGAGGTTATCGCGACATAAGCAGACTGTAATAATTTACCACTTTACGTTGAGACATGAGATGACCGCTACCATCGGCCTCTTTTAGCGATATGCATGTAACAAGAGTGGCCTTGATATTTGGGGCAGCAATCTTGTCAGCGGGTGTTTGCTTCCATGGAGAAATCGACTTTCCATGTATCGAATCTCTTGTTTGTGACTTTGTGTATGTCTGCTTGGTGCAGGCCAGAGAGGGGTTGAGACACAAGTAATATTAAAGCACTGAGTAGGTATTAAGCATTACACCTTATAGTATTGCAACCGTGTTCTTGAGGTAACCATAATGCCAATCTTCCCTGGCCAAGTCCTGTCGGATCTGGTAATTACGTTCCGCAATATCCACCGTCCTCATATCGACATCCAAGATACGCATCGCCTCCTCGCCATCGGTAAAGCTCCCAGGCACCGTTCCAACAATAGGTAGTGCAACTTGGCTACAGCCAAAGAAACCCTCTGCCGCCGGTCCACCGGCATTGCAATAGATAACAGCGGCAGTGTTCTCAAATGCCCTGGTTACCAGGGCAGACTGTATGAACATCCTCTCGCAGTCAGCGTTATATGCAAGACCATCCTTACACATATCAAGCGCCGTCCAGTATGAGGGAATTATAATGATCTTGGCGTCGGCCAGAACGAGCTGTCTGAAGGCCTCTGGGAAGGCAAGATCCCAGCAGACGAGGATACCGACTCGACCGAGAGGGGTGTCGATGACTTGGTGGGGATTGGGGGCAGCGTAATCACCCTTGGAGATGTTTTTAGCATGGTCGACAAAGGACGTTAAGGTATGTCGCTCTGGTATCCAGAGGTTCGTCTTTGTGTAAGTGCCGAGGAGGTTTCCGTTGTGATCGATGAAGTCCGACGTATTCAACAACGTGGGTCGGGCATCAGCATTTTGTTGATCATCAGGTTTAGGGGCTTGGGAAACAAATGTGCCAGCACAAATATTGATATGAAGTTCGGCGGCGAGATCTTGGTATTTCTTTCGATATTTGCCAGCATCTTCAGGAGTGAGTGCGAAAGATGGCTCTTCGGGGACCCATCCTGTAAGATGGTATTCTGGCAGTACCGCTAGTGCAGCACCCTGATCAGCAGCGATACGAATCTGCTCGGCAGCATGTGCAAAGTTATGGTCAGCATCAAGGGGCTGTTCAGCATGTAAGTGTCAGTCAAATAAAAGGATTGTACGTTGGTGGCTGACCTTTGGCTTCATCTGTACAAGAGCCACCTTGAAAGAAGAACTTGGTATAGTAACAGCCATAATTGATAAGATTTCGATGCTGGAGCAACATCAAAGCGCGGGCTGCCTTGGTAAAAGATAGGTAAAGTAAAACCTGGGCCCCTCGGCAAACATGTCTTCAGATAACCAAGGCCAGGTGACAGTAGGCCGTGATTCTGTGCCGTAGCCATAGCATAGCATTTGCTTAGGACTTCCGTTTGTGGTATTGATTTCCTTCTCTAATTAATACCAAGTTTGGTAAAAATTGGTGGAGCATCGTGAGTCTTGGGGACGATATGCGATGGCGATTTCCTTGGGAATGTTATCCATTGCTTCGGATCGGATGTGAAAAGAGATGGACAAGATAAGAGAAGGAATTCTTGGTCAGGGAGTGTATGATTTTACTAATATTATCATAAGACAGGTTTGCTTGGGAAAGCCGAGATGTCTTGGAGACTTAGGAGACGGATATATCTAGGCCGAGTTCCACTTTAGAACTAGTAGTTGCATCACGAAACATATATGCTGTTTTCCTGTCCTCTGGGTCCCAAAACTAACACAGAATTCATAGATAGCATTATTAGGAACCAGTTCATGGTATTACAGTACACAATGGTTTACACGCTAGAATGTTACCTCGAGGCTGAAGCCGAGTCCCATATCCGGACACTAGCATCATCACGTGATGGCAGCCCCTCATAACTCCACATCACTCCATCTATCTGCACCTTGCCATCTCCACTCATCAACGCGGATACATCCAAACGGGTCGTCATGCTGTCCTCATCATACGCACCAGCACCAAAAACAATCACCAGATCACGCACTGGCTGTGCCGTCTGCAAATCCAAGAGGGTAAGGCTACCCCTCCCGCTCATCCGAACCTTGCCTGACCCCTAAATAGCTCAAATGTGATGAATCCAAGCCTGCGTGTTCGCGCTGTGTGAGACTAGGTATCCCATGTCCTGGGTATCAAAAGCCGCTGCGATGGAAAGCTGGATCCAAGTCTCCGAAGGATGTTGCAGAAACCCCTAGGAGCGATGTCACTGCTGAGCCGCAGCCGAGCTCGGCATATGCGCCTTATCAGGCTCAGCCGGCTGAGCAGTTTGTTAACAACTTCTATGACCCGGAACTTATGGATCAACTTAACGATGCTATGAATCCCAGATGTGTCGATACACAAGGCCAGGAAACGCTAGATACGGCTTTGCCTCTCATGCAATTCCCGGATGACGTGTTGCAGCTATATCCGGAACAGGCGCTTGGACAGACGCCTGATACCATAGGTCAAGGGTCCACTGATGAGAGACTTTGGCCTGTCGCTACCTTTAGTCCGACACAGCAGATTCCACCAGCACAACCGACCTCACAAGCCTTGACCTCACGGGCCTTGACTAGACAGGAGCCTCAAAACCAAACCGTCGAGACTGTAGGTGAGATGCCTCTGGCGCATGCCCTTCAAGACTATTCGTCTGTCCTGGTAGAGTACTATTTCAAAGAGGTTTGCGGAATGATGTCTTGCTATGACAGCCCGATGAACCCGTACCGAACTACCATCTCGAATATGTGGACTGGATCTCAATCACTTTACTACATCACGCAAAGCATGGCAGCTGCTTGTCTATCTGAAGTATCGCCAAATTTCGTACCAGTCGGTCGCCAACTTAGGGACCAAGCCATGATCTGCCTATCTCGAGAAGCCAAGATCGCCCAACTTGAGACCTCATCTCTGTTAGCCTTGGTCATGTTGGGGATGAGTCTTTCATGGCATGACCCCAGTAGTCTTGGCCAGATGCAGTTCGAGGTTCTATCCCGAATGGTTCAGTCCGCCGAAGCACGGGGCGACGCCCTAGCAGTCGCTGACAAGAAGAAGGAATTCTTCTTCTACAACTCTCTTGTTTACTGGAAAATGCTGCTTTCCTTCGTCACAGACGTGGATTCAAGCACAACACATGCCCAGCCTCAACCAGCACCTCCGGAATGTCTTGATTTGCAGGAACCACGCATGCCTCATCCGCAAACAGGAATTGGTATCGAAGTTCAAGAACTCGTCGCTAAAGTGGGAAGTCTCGTACGAAAGGAACGTAGGAGGATTCGTTCACGACGGTTTGTTTCCCAGGAAGATATCCAGCGTGCTCAAGAGGCTATGCTTGCCTCGGAACAGCTGCATTCTGAGTTGTGCGCAATTCGACTACCCAGAGAGAACGATATTGTCGATGCCGGCGATGATTTGACTCCGGCACACCATCTAGTCAGCATTGCTGAAGCTTATAGATGTACGGGCTTGCTTCAGCTGTATCGCAACTTTCCAGATCTTCTGATGCCTTACATACAATCCGGAAGCCCAAACAACCAAGCGTTCCAGTCAGGATCTCCAGATACTGCGAACACCTACCCGGATGATAGGACATTGGCGGATACGTGGTTGACAAGTCTAGCTCTTCACGTGCTGGACCTGGTCAAGGATATCCCAACAACATCTAGAAGCAGGTCTATTCAACCACTGCTATTCGTGAGTATCTGCAGCGAGATGTCTTTGAATAGGTCGTACTGCGGGATCTCGAATTTACAACAACCTTCCGTGGCAAGCATCGCGACTAGTACAAGGTTCAGAGTGCCTCTGGCTGGTCTTGATGTATTGCAAGCCAGAAAGACTATCCTTTCACGTCTTTCTGCTTTTGAAAATATCTTAGCGGCAAAGCCTATTCGCCAGATGCTGACGCTTGTCAAAAAGACATGGTCTTGCATGGACGAGGAGAAACAGGATGTGTATTGGATGGATGTCATGATGGAGAATGGTTATGAGACTTTGATGGGATAGGATCTGCAAATTGCGATTGGTTGTGAGTTTTATAATGATGATGCTTTGGGCTAATAGAGGCGCGATGGTATTATATCTAAACTTTGTTTATATCCAGAGTCGTATTTGTAGCTGTTGATCGCGCATGAAAGAAAGCTAATGTTAGTGATGCCGTATCACGGGTGTCACTTCACGTGGATCTACATACCCGCAACCTTAAGTTATTAGTTAACCTTAGATGTAGCTTAAACTCTACAACGCGCCTCACGACACAGCATACATACTCGAATCAGCCAGTCATTCGTAAACGTCTAATCTTCCAATCTAGACCAGTGAGAGTTTCCGCCACAGAAATCATATCGCATACGACTATACTGTTCGTAGGTAAAGAGTCGCAATATCAGTATCCCACTAGCACCGACTTATCGTCGTAAACAATGCAGCGAATCACGCAGAGGCAGTGGGATGAAAGGATCAATAGTTTGTGAGGGATTTAGGCCCTGCAGTGAGTTACTATTATAGATTAATTACTAACTATGATCTGTTGGTGTCCACCTGTCCGCTTGGGGGGGAGCACCCGCTGGGCTTAGCCATTTACAGGCGATGCAGCCGCCGGAATCACCACGATCTCCCATAGTCCCTTGTACCATGGAATCCGGCCTTCTGACCCTCTTTGGACATGGAATATTACAGTGATCTTCTAGCCGAACTCTCCGCTGGGAGACCCCCATGTTAGCTTGCGGTGCAGGGACCATTGAGTAATGTACTTATAACAATCTTACGTCGCTCACGTCAGGCTCAATTGAAGGGGATTACCATCATCGACACCTTCAATCATGGCTCGTGGTCTTCTCACTCTTTGCGTCAGCGCGCTTCTCGCTACGGCGAGCGCTGTAAAGCCCGTCGTCAAGCCCGCAGATGTAGTCTTCGTCAATGGCGAGATCTACACCATGTGTCCGTCCAACGGACATGCATCGGCTCTCGCTGTGCGCGGCGGAAGGATTGAGTACGTTGGCAGCAAGAAATCTGCCGACAAGTACATTGGCAAGAACACAAAGGTCATTGATCTCAAGGGAAAGATGGCCATGCCTGGTCTTGTCGACTCGCACATGCACGTTCTCTCTGGTGGCCTGTTTCTTCTCAAGTGCGATCTGAGCTACCAGACGCTCCCAATTGCGGATGTTCTAGAACACATCCAGGGCTGCATTGATGGCGAGACTGACAAGACGGACGATGACTGGCTTGAGGTTGTTAACATGGACTATGCTGGTCTTGTTGAGAAGAGCGGAAATGTTGGAAAGAAGCAGCTTGACACGCTCAACACCAAGCGACCCATCATCATCCGATCCAGCGACTACCATACCGTTCTTGCCAATTCGCGCGCCCTCGAACTCTCAAACATCGACTCCAGCACCAAGGACCCCTCCGATGGAAAGATTGTTCGTCTTCCTGGTAGCCAGGAGCCCTCGGGTGCTCTGTCGGATGGCGCCTCTGCGCTCCTCGCTGGTCCTCCTCCTCCCACCGCCGAGGAGAACGTCCAGGCTGGTCGCGCTGCTCTCAAGCTTCTTCGCGAGGCTGGTATTACTACCTTCCAAGAAGCCGCTGCTGGTGAAGAGCATCACACTCTCTTCAGCACCATCAAGGCTGAGGACGGTCTCTCTGCGCGCGCGTACTTCGACTACCGCATTGAAGCGCCCAAGTCAATTGACGGTGTTCCCGCGCTCGTCAACAACGTCGTCAAGAAGCTGACTCCTTGGCACGATAACAAGGCCATTGGTCCCAAGCCTACACTCAAGTGGCAGGCGATCAAGGCCTTCATCGACGGTGTCATCACCTATCCTGCCAACACCGCAGCTCTGATTGATCCCTACTGGGCTCCCGTCAACAGCTCCAACCTGGATGGCAAATGGGCTCCCGATAAGAAGTCTCTCAATGACCCTTACTGGAACCCTGCTGTTCTCACCAAGACCCTCGAGCTTCTCTTCCTTGCTGGCTTTGACGCTCAATTGCACGTCGATGGCGATCTTGCTGTTCGTGTTGGTCTCAATGCTGCTGAGTCGTTCCGCAAGAAGTACCCCCGCAAGGATTTCCGTCTCGGTCTCGCTCACGATGAGTTGTCGCACGAGAAGGACTGGCCTCGCTTTGCTCAGCTCAAGGTCGATCCTATTGTCAGTTACCAGTGGGCGCAGCTCAGCTCATTCTACATCCCCAACACGTTCAAGTCTCTGGCCGACTACCGAAAGGACAATCTTCAGGCTTGGGCTGAGATTGAGAAGGCGGGTCGACCTCTTGTTTATGGAAGCGATTGGCCTGTAAGTATCGCCATTTTTTCACGCCTGAGACATGTCTAACATAAAAACAGATTGACCCTCTTGATGAGTTCCTCGCACTCAAGGTCGCCGTCACCCGCTCCGGTGACCCTCAGAACCCCAACTCCCCCGCATCCCAAGGCCCTCCCTTTGATGGCAAATTCCCTGGCAACGGAATCTCCCGCACATCCGCTCTTCAATCCATCACCATCAACGGCGCCCGTTTCCTCCGTGCCGACAATGAGATTGGCTCTCTCGAAGTAGGCAAGCTCGCCGACATCATCATCCTCGAAAACAACTTCTTCAAGGTCCCCGAGTCCAAGCTCGGCCGCCAGAAGGTTCTGCTTACCATGGTCGGTGGTGAAGTGGTTTATGTGGCTGACGGACAGAACTTTGGCGTCAAGGCCAAGTTCCCTAACGATGACAAGACCAGCGCTAAGCTCGCGCGTCGAACTATCGGCGGCTTCAACGCCAACGCGCTGTCAGAGAGAGCCAAGGCTGACGCGGCCAGGCTTCGAAAGCGCGGCACTTGTGTTCATAAGCATTAGGTCCGAGTTAGGGAGATGGACTGACAGGACTTGTATACGAGTCACTACATTGCATATAAATCTTTTAATAATTGAAGCAATTTACAAACATGAGCTGATGAGGTGAACAATAGTCTTCTTGGCTGCAGAGTCTCGAAGGACAAAGCAAACACAAGATCGAGTCAAGTCCCTTGTTCCGCTGCAGAATCTATGGGCTGACTGCAGTCGATCACAGGGATTCGCCCGCAGAACCAACAGGTACAGTACGCGAAATAGCTGCTCTCGTTCATGATTTCAGGCCTATCGGAGGTGGAGAGGATGACTGTTGGTGCGCATGCGATTGTCACCTAGTCACCCAATATTAACAAGGAGGACCCGGCACATCTGCATCAACGGGCATGATCCGTCGCATCCGCCTATCGGTCTATCCCAGTTCTGGAACACACTAACGGAGAATCCCACGACATTTGGTGGTAATAACAGAACAGCCCAGAAACGAGCTGGCGATATTGCAGCCGTGAGCAAGGGGTAGGGACTTCTGGTTAGACCATCTGTTCGTTTTAGTGGGAAAAGACCAACAAGAGTTCCGATAATGAGACAATGTCCGTGGGGACTTTGCAAAATGACCTTTTTGCTTGTACCAGTCGTCAAAAACAGGAGTGCCCCTCTTATGATACGGCTTGATTAATCGGAGTTTCTTTTCGGCTCTGTTGGTTATGTGCTTTTTCACTTCAGTTGTGGCTAGATCTACGACTCATGCAGAATCTTGGCAATAAGCGGGTATGATCAACAGCGGTTAATCACATCAGGTCGATCCTTTTCTCGTCCCGACTCAGCCCTACTAACCCTTCGGAATGAAGGCTTTTCGATATCTCGCTTCAGCTGCGAGTATCGACTAAAACCGCCAATGTTCAAACTTTACTTATTCCCACTGAACAGGGCTTGAGCCTTGAGTTGAGATGCGTCAAATTCGTCACGTAACGAGATTCCAGTTCAAGCATCGAGGCCCGTAGCGTGAACTCTAAATGTTCAGCCTGAAGCCGCTAGCGGCGCCACTTGATAAGCTTAGAGTCAAACTCAAAAAACGGGGGGGAAGTTCCGTCAGTCCACGACAGCACGATTACCGGGGTTAGCCTTGGGCTGAGCTATCCCCAGCTTTATTTAGAGGTTTTATCGTCATTATCCCCCAGCAACCTTCGTGACGATCATTCTGCGTTTTCGTCTGACTCTGTTACATTCATTGCATTGCATTGCATGTTCCGAACGAAAGCATAAACGCTCTTTATTTATTTGCTTTTTTTGTTTCTGTTCAATGCTGTAATTCCATTTCGTCTGGAGTCTCACAATGGTTTCTGCGCCGTCGGGCGCCGCTGTGCTAGTAAGTCGATTTCACAGCACCAAATTAACCCACTGATTTAGCCTCTAACCTACCACTTTAGGCAGTGAACTTCAGTCTTATTACGCTGGCTGCCGCCATCATCGGTGCTCGAATCTATCTACGACTCGTCATACAGAAACAAAGGCTCGTCGCTGCAGATTGGTTGAGGGTTACAGCATGGATATCGGCATTTGTTACGGCGACGTTCGACATCATTTACATGAAGGAAGATGTGTTGAAGCCCGAGATCAACTACACCCTTGTCAATTGGGATGTCCCGCCAGAGAAGCTATCGAGAGTGCTACGGGTGAGTACCATATCATCATCACGAATCGAAACAACATGAAGCTGATGGTATTATAGTACATGTGGGCTAGTGTCATTCCCTTCTTCGTGACCTTCTACCTCTGCAAGGCATCCCTTCTCGTCGTATATCTCCAGCTGTTCCCGCCGTTCATGACCAAGAGAAGGATCATTCTTTGGGGTGTAGTTGGTTATTGTGCATGCGCATTGATCGTGTCACTGTGCTTGCAACTATTTCTCTGCTTCCCGATTCAACGGAACTGGTACGTCGCATATCTCGTCTTTTCTCATCGCATCTAACTCTTATACAGGTCAATCTTGGGACCGGAGCCGTTCTGCGATGACTTTGCCTTGGTCACTACATTCCAGGTTGCTTGGACCCTACACTTTGTTGGAAGTCTCTTGCGTGAGTCTCGTGTCCTTTCGGGTGATGTCTGAGCTAACAGTTGTACAGTCTTTACTCTGCCATGGCTAGTTTTGTATAAGCTCAACATGCGCAAGAGGGTCAAGATCGGTGTCTACTGTGTTTTCCTTCTCGGAATAATCGACATTGCATTCTCGCTCACGCGCTTCTTGACTATTCAACTCACAAACGTCGGAGACTTCCGTTCCATCACAACGATTGGTGAGTTATATCATCATTCCAGTAGAGCTCATCTAACAATCCATAGAACTTTGGAGTGGGCTCGACGTTTTTATCGGCCTCATCATCGCCTGCCTTCCAGCTCTCCGACCATATCTCCGCAGAAAGGGTTCCAAGTACGACTACAACTACAACACATCAGGCCGACCAAACAACTCCTCCGGTGCACCAGTTCGCAGAGCAGCACAAAGTGGCTTCGAAGAAATCGACGAAACTCCATCTTTAGAAGGCGACCCCGGCCCTGGCCCTGGCCCATGGGCAGGATCACATTCACCGGAGCTCGCGGCAGAGTGGAGTGATAAGAAGAGCAACAGAAGCGATATCGAGCTTGTTAGTCTCGATGTAACGGCCAAGGGTAGGACGATTGTATAAAATTAGACCATGCATATAGAAGCCAACTAATAGAAACCAACTAATTATCCGTACACTTTTCATATTCATGTCGGACCGACGAGCCCTTGTGTAATTTGCTGACTTGAATGAAATTCAGGGTGAGCTAAATATGTGAGTGAGAGGCACGAACGATGTTCGGTTATGATGCCAGGGGAAGAAAGCATAAATTACCCAGAGTCGACAACGTCCCTCACCCCTGTGAAGGAATGCATTGGCTTGTCTTGGCGTTCAGGGATATTGACTCGCGGGGCGGCCGCGGTGCCAGATGATAATGATGGGTCAGGATAACAGAGGTATCAGACGATGAGAAGAGAAGACAAAACTGTAGGGATGTTTCTAACATTTGAGTTATAAGAATCATATGACTGTTGAAAGTAGTAGTTAGTCTATGAAACTGGACATTTTCTGGTTAAAGCTCGTGTACTTTTTCTACTGTGGTGCCTTACATGTCTTATTCCCGCCCGAACCAAGTCGGAGAATTAAAACTCCGGCATATCTAGACCTGGTTCAACTGCAGGTTAGCAAAATGCAAACGACATGATCGTCCGCAAAATGGAGGCCTCACTCCCATACCACGAGCCTTCCATAACAGTCATTGCCATTCTATCAAGCTTTCTTCTTCTCTTGAGTTTAGTTAACTATGGTCTTAATAAAGTTGCATATTGTGGCCTAATTGGCCAAATAGCGCTAGGTATAGCTTGGGGAACACCTGGTGCAAAATGGCTCTCTTGGGAGGTTGAAAATGCTATAGTGCAGCTTGGATACCTTGGGCTCATCCTTCTTGTCTTTGAAGGTAACTGAGGTCTCCTTAATGCGTAGACTGTTGTCTAATTTCTGTTCTAGGCGGTCTTTCAACATCTTTCAAATCTTTCAAGGCTAATCTTGGTCTCTCATCCGTCGTGGCTACGACTGGAATTGTTCTTCCAATCGGCCTCTCCTTTGCATTTATGCTCATGCTTAATGCAACTCCGCTGCAAGCCTTTGCTGCTGGTGCCGCCTTGTGCTCTACCAGTCTCGGTACGACGTTTACTATCCTAGGCACAAGCGGTCTTTCTGCAACGCGTCTCGGTATTATTTTGACAAGTGCTGCCATGATGGATGATGTCATAGGCCTAATTATGGTTCAAGTCATTTCAAACCTCGGTGGCGATACCTTTGAGGCCATCACGGTCGTCAGACCTGTCGTCGTCTCTCTTGGTTTAGGAATCGTCATTCCTGTTCTTTGTAGATTCATCGTTCTATCACTTACTATTCGACTCAATGCTTTCCGAAAGGCCAATCCGACTTCTAGAATTTCAAAGGTTTTCGGTATGAGTGGGACTGCTTTTGTTATTCATACCGCATATCTCGTAGGTATAGTCATTGGTGCAACTTTTGCAGGCACTTCGAGCCTCTTGGCTGCTTATATGGCGGGTGCGACTATCAGTTGGTGGGATTCCGATGTTCCCCATCTCGAAGCCCAAGAGACCGATACCAATGCGACTGAAGCCACGGGAGAAACTGTGAAAACTGAAGAGTTGACAGCCCAAGAGCCGGTTCCAGAGAGCAGGGTTCTCCCAAAGGTCATGGAAGGTGGTTCAGGTGTCGAGATCTTTCACCACTACTATGAACTTGCCCTTCACTACATTCTCAAGCCTTTCTTCTTTGTAGGTTTCCTAACTTCTAGTCCATCACTGAACAAGTCTGACTGGAACTAGGCCTCTATTGGATTTTCTGTGCCCATCACAAAGTTGTTCACCGGCCCCATCGTATGGCGTGGCGTTATCTACACTATCCTTATGATACTTGCCAAGCTTGCTTGTGGTCTTTGGCTTATGCCATTCGCAAACCCTTTCCGGGCCCTTGTGCAGCTTTCTCATAAACTTTCGCCCAAGCTCAAAAAGTCTTCTAAAAGATTGGTGCCTGGTGCTCAATGCGCCGACAACTCATCACCTCGCGATGGGGCTAGTGCAGCGCAGGAAGGAGAAGAACGTGATGCTGTCCCTCTGGAACCCGTCACTGACACAGATACATCTCAGGCGTCTTCACAAGTGCGTAACTCGACGCCGAAGCCCGAGAAAGCCTTGTCTCTGTATCCAGCATGTATCGTTGGCATCGGCATGGTAGCTCGAGGTGAGATCGGATATCTGATCTCGGCACTGGCTGAAAGCAAGGGTATCTTTGGTGCAACGGCGGATGGCCGGTCCTCGGAGATCTTTCTGATTATCACCTGGGCTATTACACTCTGTACGATCATTGGGCCGATCTCTGTGGGATTGATGGTGAACAGAGTTAGAAAATTGGAGGATGGGAGTCGAAAGGCAAAGGGTGAGGGAAGGAAGAATGTTCTTGGGGCCTGGGGAGTGAGCTAGACTTCTCACAACATGATCTTCGGAGTGACCAGGCTTTCAATTTAAGTATAGATGCCTTTAAAGTACAGTATTTAGACAGCGGGATCGTGCATGCATTGTGAGATTATTCGTCTCGCCTTGACAGATTGCCAAATAGGATAAAATCTTATAGACTACTTATGATTGAAAATATATACAGATGCACGGGATATCTAAAATCATCGTTCTTCGTATGCTATCCTCAAGTATCTATACTAGGTATCATCGGCCAAGCAAGCCTAGACCGCTATAGCGAAACGCGAGCAGACTGTGGCGCGCCTGACGCGCCAACACTCAGTGCCTCCTGACCCAAGTCCACCCAAGGCGATGATTCTCTGGGTCCAGTCACGGGAGTTTGGTCTGAGCTCTGTCTCATCTTGTTCAATGCCTGAAATCCACCTCTGATACTATCCGCCTCGTATCCCTTGGCCCTCAAGACACTGGTTGCAACTCGAGCACTATCTCCATCATAACATGCGAGAAGAATTCGTCTTCCATTGAGAAGCAACTGTAATTCTGCTCCCGGAGCCTCGAACGCCCCTTCGAGGTTCTTCCATAATGATTCCAATAGTTTGGCATCAGAAAATGGGCTGGGGGTACCGTCTTGGACAAAAGGCATATTGATAGCGCCTGGGAGATGGAACATGCTGAAGTCGTCAGGTTGGCGTAGATCGATTGTCGTAGTGTCCTGTTTAGATCTCAGAATGCTCTGTAAGTCAACGGTATTTACAGATCCAATCTTGGGACCAGCAAGAACCATGTCGAGAAGTGCTCCTCTATCGACGTCGAAGAATGCATCGAGAGCCTCGGACGCTGATCTCTCCCATTTTTCATCATATCGATACAAGTCAACTTTCAGCAGGTCCTGCTATAGTGTCAGTTTCCGCAGAAACTCTGTAGGAATTAGACTTACCTCGTTCTTGATGGACGGGAAGTAGCTCTCTCCAAGCTTGTCAAAGTACTCGTCGATGTACTGATAAGGTAAATCACAACACAAGAACACACAGTTGATAGTCCCGTCTGGCCCAGCCAGGTCTGACAGAGTACCTTCAGTCTTGCGCTTTTCTATAAGCTGATACAAACCCCTAAGGTTGAAACCTGAAGAAGGTCCACAGACGATGCCGTTTCGGCAGAGATCTAATGACATGGAGAAAGAGTTGTGAGAGTCGACTTCTTCGATGTGATCGATTGCCTGCTTCCAGGGAAACTGGACGGGAGCCATGAGAGCAAAGGATCGGGGCCCGGGGACTCGATCGCCGGGTGCAGTGCAAACACTGAATCTTAGTTAGTATCGACACATTTCATCATGCCTATGGCATTTTGACTGACCCAAGTCTATATACTGTAGGCTTTGCATCTTTGAAGTATGTGCCAAGTCCAGTCATAGTTCCTGTCGCTCATTAGTCAAACAAACTTGATAAAAGGAGTATGTTGGAGTACCTGATGTCCCCATACCAGCACAGATGACGTTTATCTCTGGTAACTGCTTGTAGATTTGCGGACCTGTCCACTTGACATGGGCATTCCAGTTCTTTCCTGATGTTAATGCTAGCTTTACGCTGAGAGTGAAAGCAGACTTACAAGATCGTTCTCATATTGATTCGGGTTGATGATGGTCGCATCTGACTCTTGCGCAAGTCGTTGAGCTGCTCTGATACCCCCGCGTTCGTCGAGAGGTTCTGGCTGGGATGGACCTCCAAACAGTGTACTTTTATGATTGTGCGTTAGACCGACCGCCGACCTACTTGAATGGTTTCGGGGGCCCTGGTACTCACATATCAATACCAAAGAACTGCATGAGTTTAAGCTTAGTTGAGCTCGTCTTATTACTTAAGAACGCTCGAACATCATCGATACCATGAATAGCTCGCGAAATCAAGGACATGGACAGGACAGTTGATCCGGAGCTGTACTCGACAACAGCCTTTGTCTTGCCAGGGACGACACAATTTTGTAGAAGATTCAAGGCTATTATCTAGTGAGCTAAGCACATAAAACCCAAAACAGGGCGCCGTACCTGGCATCGCTTTAACGTTGTTCGCAGGATGCATAGTCATCATCTTGGCATAGATACGCACTCCATCTTGACAATATGGATTAAGCGAGTCGGGAATCTCAACAAGCGGTAGCGGCGGTGCTGATTCTGGATCAAAGTACTTCTGGATGGAGTCTTGTCCCATGTACACGTTGAGGGGGTTGGGGCTGGCCATGTTGGAATAAGGTTATGGCTTGGAGACTGCAGAGGTAGAACCAACAAATCTTCTGGGTGCTAGCTCTCTATATAAATCGTGCCCTTACCAACCTTTTTGAATTAGCCATTGGGTGGAAGCAGGGTTTGCTCTGCCTCTGCATAAAACGTGGGATGTCTGGCCGGACAACGCATCTCTTGCTCAAGTGTAACCGCATACCAATCAGAAGACCTGATACCCACGCGATTGCATGATTCGTTTCTTGAGATCTTCGGCAGATCAAACGAATATCTTGGATAGAGAAAATGGGGGTCACTTAGTTGGCCCCAAAAGAGAAGCTCGTTGCAGTTTTTTACTTGAAATCTCTTAGTGATCGACAGGCTTTCATCTCTAAATGGATTTCATCTGACGAATTAATAATAGAGCTGCTTTAGTCAAGCAGGTCATTGAGGTTCTTGATGCTTGTTTTGATGATGCATTCAAGGCTTGAAGTGGCGCATATAGAAATCGACCATCAGGGTGGTGCCATTCATGGGATTAGATGCAAAGGGACAAGTCGATTGGTCAAATATTTCTCCCACAAGTAACTCTTACTCCTTCTTTCGAGTATGATTTGCAATAGCCTCGGTTATTCCCTCAAGCTTGTATCAGCCTTGGAAGAAAAGGACCCTGATAGTTTTCCACCAGCGCGGCTCAAGGTGGAGATGCTTAATATTATCCATAATCTGGGGTCCGATTAATTGCTTCTAGAAACACCTTGATAGGTTTTGTATTGGTTTTTGTATTCTTCTCGAATTTCTTTTTTAAAATCTGCTTCTTTTTGTTTTGTGAAGAAGCCATTGTTATTGAGCGTGAACTGTGAGAAAGTCTGTTGAGCATCGTGAAAGCCTCATAGTCATCAACGAGCATGTTTCTCGCGAATTTTCGCAAATATGCTCAATTAGCTCGTATGAGAAATTATAGTGGCGTGTTTTAGAGCCGTCTTTAATCCGCATTGCAACATTGTTCTTTGCAAAAACCGCGCTGTTGCAACCTTAGCTGCCGATCTCTAGCGATGACACCTTTGCATCAGTTTAAGAGCCAATCGCACCAGACTTTGTTAGGCTACGGGACTTTAATTTACATAAAAACCATTCATAATATTAACGGGGAAATAATAGCTCAAGGTACACAGCACGGTAGTTGACCGGTAGTTGAAGCGGTGTACCTGGAAAATAACCTTGTTTCAGCCAAAAGGGTCGGTCAATGTTGATCCTTGAGCAAGTTTGAGCGAGCTTGAACGCTGCCCCAAAGGGAATTGCTCACCGTCAAGGTGGCTCCCATTCTGCAGTCACGATTAAAGGAGCTCCCACTGCATTTTCGTCCACCTCGGCGCTTAAACGGTGGATTCGCCGCGACACCAGACACAATGGCAGAGAATCGTGAACCAGACGCCAATGCGGTCATGAGCCGTGATATGGGCTTAGCAAACACTATTGTCGTCGATTCAGGCGACAAAGAAAAGACCCATGAGTTCAATGACCAGACAAATTATGTGCCAAAGCGAGCCATCATAACAGCAAGTCTCAACTCTCAAGAAACAATGACATCGTCATGCTAATTGGATCTGTAGATATTTCTCGCATGTGCAAGTGTAGATTTTCTGGCATTGATGGACCAGACTATGCTGGCAACCAGTTTATACATCATCGGAAATGCTTTGGGGTCAACAGCCCAGGTCTCGTGGATAGCAAGCGGATATTTCATGTGAGCATCATCAGCGTCGGGTGCGGGTCTATACTAACACTACCAGAACTTCAACAGTCGGGCAGCTCACATATGGGAGATTGTCCGATATCTGGTCTCGCAAGGTCATCCTACTACTAGGCCTTGCAATATTCTTCGTCGGATCGCTGGCGTCACCCTTGGCGCAGTCTGTCTTGCAACTCACAATTTTCCGAGCTTTCACAGGTATTGGAGGTGGCGGGCTTATGACCGTTGCGCAGCTCATAGTGAGCGATGTAGTCCCTCTGCGAGAGAGGGGAAAATACCAAGGGATCTTGGCAAGTTCGCTATGACCGAGGCTTGTATTACCATCTCTAACAAATCTCAAGGGTGCCGTGGTTGCTCTCGCAAATGGCATAGGTCCTGTTATCGGAGGTGCACTCTCGTCAAGTTCCACAGACTCATGGCGATGGATCTTCAGGATGCAGCTACCACTTACTCTTTTTACAACCCTTTGTGTACTGTTCTTCATGCCATTAAAGAAAGTCGAAGGGGACTGGAGACTGTGAGTTTTATCAGGAAATGCTAGGGTTCCCACTGATGTGATAAATAGAAAGCTCAAAGCTGTTGACTTTCTGGGCATATTCCTCGCTTTGGCTGGAATGACAGTCGTTATTCTGGGATTAACCTGGGGAGGAAAAGAGTACTCCTGGAACTCTGCTCAGGTTATCGCAACATTGGTAGTGGGCACGGCAGCATCCGTTGCTTTCATGCTATGGCAGTGGAAAGGCCCTCGATATCCATTGATACCATGTAAGAAACTTGATATGGGATTTGAAGCGTTCTCTGACAGAATCAGTGCACATCTTCAAGTCAAAGATCGTCAACGGCGCATGCCTAACCATGGCTATCAACGGTTGGAACTTCGTCATGCAAGTCTACTACATCCCCTCCTTCTACCAACTCGTCTACGGCTACTCCGCCACCAAATCCGGAGTGATGCTTCTTCCCATCACACTCCTCCAGACAGCTAGTAGCACATTTTCTGGACTCATCGTACACTGGATCGGTCGGTACCGTGAGTGTATCCTGTTGGGCTGGTTATGCTGGGCGATCGGTCTTGGCTTAATATCAACTCTTGATGAAAACACGGGCGTTGGGAAACAAATTGGATACTCGGTACTTATTGGAGTGGGTGTCGGTAATACACTGCAGCCGTGAGTCGACATTGTGACGTTCAAGTGGGCTTTGACTGATGGTGATAGTGCGCTCATTGCTACGCAAGCTGGTGTTGAGAGACGTGATATGGCTGTTGTCACATCATTTCGCAAGTAAGTGACAGACTCATAACATAGGTCGAAGACAAACCTGACATGTGATAGTTTTGTGAGAAACGTGGGGGCAACACTAGGACTTGCAGTTTGCGGGACAGTCCTGTATGTCAAGCCAAAAGCCATTCTAACAGATATTCGCTAACATGACTCCAGGAATAACGTCTTAGCAAGCTCTCTATCCTCCCTAAATCTAGACAGACACGACTCAAAAACATTGCTCGGCAATCCTCAGACATTTCTAGACACAGTCTCACCAAGCGAAGCTGAAAAGATCCGCTCAGTTCTTATCCCTGCGTACAGACAAGGATTCCGCATAATCTTTCTCATAGGCGCCGGTGTCGCAAGCCTATCATTCGTGCTAGCCTTTTTCCTAATGCCGCAGGTTGATCTTACTCGACCGGACGACTCCCGGTTCAAAGCGGAAGGTCGCAAGGCTTATGAGAGGAGAGGGAAAAGCGCGGTGTAGTGCTAGTGACGCCAGAATTACCTTTTCTCTTTTTCTGTTTTTTGAGGGACTTGGTACAATTGAACTTTGTAGACAGGGGCAGGTCTTGGCTACCAGCAGAAAATCAGTATATATTACTGTCAGTGTGACTAGACTGGCGTTATATAAAAGGCAACCGTGTGTTTCGCCCCTGTGTTGGCTTGGTGATGGATTATGGAGTTTGCCACTTTCTGCCGATAGATAACCAAAGAGACACAATACATCTCTAAGTGCTGAAACGGCGTTTGCTTTCTCAGTTAAATTCAACATGTTATTTAACACTAGCAGTAATATCCAGTTAGATATAATGAGATCAACCCTCAACGGCCCCTGCTGGTGTAATTACTGTAGTTATTTGCTTGCTGGTTTGCTTCGGCATTTCCCTGAAACTGATGCAGTAAATTAATCAGTACCCGGTGCAAGATCAATAATAATATCCTTTCTCGGTAGTACTTTTCAGGGTACTGCTGCAGGTATCATTTGTGGCTAAGTCCCGTCTGACAGCGGCGGTTCGCCGACATGTTGTGCCGTCCCGTTGTGCCGACGTACCACTAGCGGCCTTCTCCCGGAAACTCTGGACCAGTAATATATCGTCTTGAGTCCTTTTTCTCACTCTCTAAAGTACATAACCCCTGGTAATATCGATATAACCCGTTCCGTAATCGCAATGCCAGGTTCCTGTCACATTCTCTTAGGATATGCGGCTATTATGACGATATTTACAGTTTGACTAGTGAAGGACCCAATCAACTTCAACAGAGGGATACAGCCCAAGGTGAGACTATTGGCTGCTCTAAAGATCATTTTAAGAGGTGCAGGGCTTTCATGCACTTCTCGGAGAAAAGGCTCCGTTAAGTTGATATGCGGCCGTTGGCATGGCTCAGAGACGTTGTAATGTGGCGGCACGAGGCAAGCCCAATGGTACGATTCACAGTCTCTGGTAAGTCTCTTACTGTGGTTGACCAGGGGGACTTTGTCAGAGTGCACTGAAATACCTCACGTCCACCAAGCCGGATTCTGCTTGCCTTGGTGATGTAGTCTCTCTTATTCTCCGAAACAGATACCTTTCAGGGTAGAAGCAGAACGCGCCAATCTCCCTCAAAATACCATTCCTAAATATTATTTGAACATGGCTGGTTCTAGCCAAGACCGTCGCCAACGTCCTCTCCTCCCTGCCGCCGAACTACCGCCCGGCGCTACACCCCGCGCCGTCCTCCCGCGTTACCCAAGAATCGGCGTCACGGTTGCTTGTGAAACCTGCCGCAAGCGAAAGATCAGAGTCATTCCATCGAATCCTTCTCAAACATGTATCTAATCATTTATCGTAGTGCAATGGGAATCGACCTCGTTGTAAAGGCTGCCTCCGCGCTGGGTCAGACTGTAACTATGCGCCCATGAACAAAGATCACGAGTTACGACAACGCTGCGAGCATCTACAAACTGAAAAGAAAGAATATCAAAGGATTGTTGACTTGCTACGATTACGAGATCACAAAGAAGCGAATGCCATCCTTGATATGCTGCGGCAAAACAGGACCGTTCACGAGGTTCTTCGTCAAGTTGAGCACGGTGATATGTTATGCAAGCTGTCTCTTGTGTCTGAAAAGAGGTATTCTATGTTATTTCTTATTCCTCCGTCCCTAGAATTCTCTTGCCCGGCGTAGAGACACCTTGGGACTGATCCTAAGCGCAGAGTATGCAATAGCTCGAGCAGGTTACGGGCCGTCGAGCCCTCAGTCGCTGCCATGTGATAGCGACTAAGTGGGCTTTTGCACATACCCTCCCCAGGCCAAGCTCTCTTTTGACCATGCACTTGTTCATCTGAGGTCATCGTTACTTTCTATAAGGACCTCTCTTGTACCCTATGATACACAGCTTTCCCATACCCCGCCCCATCATAACCTTCTTTGATATTCCTTTATTCGTGAGCATTATACGCTTCCGTATTAAACTCTTACTACCTAAGTATTATCAAGCAACTTCGTCACCGCAAACTTCCCTTCACAGATTAGCTTCGGGTCCTCGATACTCCCGCACAGGCTACTGGGCATGATATCACAACCCCGAACAATACAAAGTTAGCTTACACTTCTTTCAACCTGATCGGGCAGTAAAGGAACTACATCATCTCGGCAGTCGATCTAGATGCCCAGATAGGATCCATGAAAGCACATAAATCACCCCAACATCAATCGCACTAGGATGGACTATACAATACGATTCACGAACACAACAACACGAAGACCCTTGTCTCGTGTCTCAAGACAAATTGGGGGACTCCTCTGCACCATATACTTTCACACTACCTTTCTCTTCTGGAAATATTAATAGGAAATTGAAAACAAGAACCCATCATGAATATAGTATTTACCACAGTAAGCATGTCATAAATTCGTTCGTCAGCTTGATGCAATGCTAGTGTGCGAAATCTGGTAAAGCAAGGTCTATCGAACTTGTTTGATCCTGTTGCTGTTAAACATCGATCCAAACGAGGAGTTGGTGGCTCTGCTCTGCTCACTGGATGATGGCTAAACTAGATTCGCTGATGAGTGTCTATGTCACCCCATCTAATGGTTTTGCTTCTCAAGGCAACTCATTATATACCACTTCAATATACCAGAATCAACCGAGAGTTTGACAAACACAAACAGAGCCCTGCGTATCTTGGAAAATGCTGTGAAGGTGACTATGGGGTCTTGGCAGCAATGTGGTTTGCCTTCCATAGCAGCTTAGGCGCTTCTTGCTAATTAGATACTCTACTACAATATTGAACATCTCACGGCCTTGGTCAAGGCAGCTGAAGCAGAACGATCTCCACTGACTCTCCTTCTATTCCCCTCCACTCTGAGACAACTGCCAACTCTGGCCTGGGCAGCATCCGCAGCTATCAAATCAGCGACCATTCCACAATCTCTTCATCTCGATCATGCACAAGATGTTTCACAGATCGAAGAGGTTGTGAAAGCCTTACCTTTTGACTCCATCATGGTCGACATGAGCCACTATGACCACGAGGAAAATCTTGCCAAGACCGCTGCAATGACGAAGTTGCGTCACGAGCAGGGCATCGCTGTCGAGGCGGAGAGTTGACGGATCAATGGAGTCGAAGATGGCTTTGCTTATACTAGTGATCTTGAGGTTTAGTACATCTCATTGCCATATTAACATTGGTCCAACGCAGGGATAGCCTAATTCACTTCTCCTAAAGAGGTAGAAGCTTTTCTCAAAGCAGGTACAGACATCCTGGCCCCGAGCGTTGGCAATATTCACGGAGATTATGGCCCCAGAGGACCGGAACTCGACCTTGTCAGACTCTTATCTATTTATCAACAGATCCGTGGGCGTGCATTCATGGCACTTCACGGGACCAATGACTTTACCGCCAAGATCATGCAAGACTGCATCGAAGCTGGAGCCGTGAAGCTCAATGTCAACAAATTTCTTTTGGGGGTTTGGCATATCCATTTCAAAGGGAATGCTCATAATCCTTTCATGCAGTGTCTAGATGAAGGGATAGAGGTATTACAGGACAAGGTTAAGAGATGGGTAGATATTTGTGGAAGTGCTGGCAAGGCTTAGTCAAGCCCATAAGACACAACACTTGGAAATTGTAGAATGCTTATCTGTCAAGGGTTTCAGTCATTATCTATATCACACTCTTCATATTGATCTTTCACTCTAGGCGAAGCTCAATAGTCTAGTTTCTTATATCTAAGATTTCCCAACAGTGGAGCATCCACATAGACAAATGGGCGCCCCTCCCAGTATTCCTCCCATTCCTGGGGCGAGAATCCGGCCAATGATTCCGGCACTGTGTCTACCTGGTGAACGAGTTTATAGAAATGGCGATAGATGGCCTCTCGGGTCTCAGACCATTCCATACCGGGGTGGTGGTTAGGTGGCAGAGGCACCGGTTCGCAGCCTGGGCCAACAAATCCGATATATGCCATGGCGCTGTAGATCTCCTGGCTGAGTTCATTGGGAGGCGCTTCGAGACCAGCGTAGAAGCCCTCATATATGTGGGCTCCTTGTCGGATGAACTCTGCAATGACAGAATCATTCCGCTTAAAGTCTTGCAGATGAGTGAGGAGCGGTGTGTTACCAAGAAGGTTCCATCTGTTGATGTCGGCTCCGTGCTCCACAAGAGTCTTGATTAGTTTGACTGCTGAAGGCACCATGCACTCTTCGGAGCAGTTTATGAAGTGGAGTGGAGTTTTCTCAAAGGGATCCGTACTATTCGGATCAATCCCCTCCATAAGTAGATACTTTGCCATGCTGACGTCTCCGTTGCTCACTGCCTGATGCAGAGCGTTGAGCCCTGTCCCAGTACGGGTTGTCAAATCAGCCCCAGCCTTGACGAGAGATTCTACAGTGTCAATGTTGCCGCCCTGTACAGCAAAGTATAAAGGATTTGCACCATACGCTAACTTCGTGAATCGATATCGGTTGTCGACGGCTTGCGGAGATCCCAAACACCTGGAGCCTAGAAATACATTGTCCGCCACAGCTCTGCTGGTGAAACTGGTTGGGTAATGAAACATGGGAGTAACATTCTGCGGAAGAGCCAGCACCCTCTGGCGATTAAACCACTCACGAGGATCAATTCTGACCCTGTGGTTAATGTTGGCTCCATGATTCAGGAGTAGGGACACAATCTCCTTGTGTCCTTTGAAAGCGGCCCAGTGAATGGCAGTTACTTGGTTATCAAGGTGCAAGGGAATCCTAAGGCCAGTCTTGATACCGTTTGGTTCGGGGAAATAGCTGGCGACTGTCTCGGTCGTATCATCAGAGTGGATGTTAGCTCCTATATTAAGGGCTCGAATGACGCCAGAAATGTCATTACGCTTCGCCGATACTAGCAACGCTGCCGAATGGTTGTCCCTCGCATCTCTAATATAGATTTGCTTCGTCACGAGCCTGTGGGTGTCCTTACAGGTCGCTGCAAGGTTGAGGGCATCCACGTACGCCCGAAGAGGGTTGTGCTCGGGTTCAGGCTCAGACCAATAGTCCCATTCCCAGCTCTCCTTTTTGTGGAGGCTATTTTCGTCCAGGATTTTGTCAATGATACACTAGATGATTTCTGGGGGAAGGTTGGAGAAGGTAAGGGGGCGTCCTGTGACGCAAATTTGAGGAGACATGATATTGTCAGCTAAAGAAAGATGCTGCTCAAGATGGCGTCAGTTGGCGTTCTCTCCGAGAACTAACCGAAATATATGTGATTGTAGGGAAGAAGGAGGACATGGTTATTTAGGTGGGGAGAGACTCTATTTATGGAGGTATGCTGGGGCTCATCTGGTACCTAGTTATAAACCCAAGTTTTTACTCCTTGAAACTTAGAGGTCGCAGATCGTTGAATCTACCAATAAGACTTGACGAGTTTTGCCGTGGCCATGTACGAAGCTCGCTGACAATCTCAGCCCTGAATAGGAAATGCGTCCATGATTCATAGTATACTCTTGGCTTCCTGGGGTGATGTAATTATTTTTACTGAGAGATACTTTAGGGATTGCAGCCAATACAGGTCCAACTTAACAAGACGTGGGTATAATCAACATCTTAGCCCAACACTGATTTGTGCTAGGCTTGAACTGCGAATCATTATCAGATAACCAAAAAATTAGTTTAGTAATTCTAAGGTTTTCTGCGATCACACAAGCTAAGTTTAGTTTCAACGGAACATAAATTTTGCTGTGAAGTCTAAGTGGTGGTAGACTGAGCTCTGTCAGCGACTCAGAGAAATCTTAACGCTTTGATCCCTGTGCCTACACCAGCTTTTGAAGATTTATCCTTTATAGTGTCTCTTTATTATTCTAGCGGTTTATGGACTTATAAGTCTTGTGCAAGTGTTCAGCCCAGACAGCAATGTTAACATAGCCCTAACAAATAGACCAAGTGTAGCATCTAGTCAATGAGTTACTAGTCGCCGACAAGTTTATTTGGGATGTCTGTTCCGGCAGCTTTTATGTGTTTTGCGGGATCATATGGTGTCGCTTACACCAAGTTTCGATGGTCGTTCGGTGTCCGGAGCCGAAAGTGGGGCCGGTCCGGCACCAATTCCATTGCCAAGATACGTATCCATCGTGGGGAACTTGAGAATATGACGGCTGCACATAAGATTCCGGAACGAGTATAAAAGTTCTGGAAGCCTGCTGCAGATAACGGTGAGTCGGGGCTAATGGGAACAAGTTTAAAGTCGAGAAAATAATCTAGTGAGTATCTCAGGAACAAAACTCTGTGGAAAGGTTGTCTTCGCCCTTGGCCAATCAAAGGAGAGACCCTTTGGGCACTCTGGAGTTCAGAGCAATGACATCAATGACCCTAGGCCTGGTGGTTCACTCAAAGTGCCGACGCTGACAGCCAATTACCAGAAGAGGATCCCATATCATCAGAGTGTAAAAGAGTCCCTCAGGATCATAAATAAAACAAATTCATATCAAGTTACCAGCGAAAACTGGAGTATTTCCCCATGGAGCATTCGGAGACGGGCTGATTACAAAGATTGCTGTCACAATCGCGCAATGTGCCTTGGTTCAATGTGGGTTCAACCTCCACCAACTTCGGATTACCAAGCCAAATCCAGCTGAACAATGAATAATCCATCCAATCCCCAGAGAAAGGAACCCCTCACTATGCCGTAGTTTTACAGATGTAGTATTTGTAACCTCATATCATTGTATAAAGTGTCTAACCCCTCCCTCAGACTCATCCTCTTATCTACACTCTCAAATTAATGACATCGCGCCTCGCCCAATTAGGAAAGCAACTCTTCACAATGGCTCAAAAGACCAAGACCGACATCACTCTCTACACCACCAACACGCCCAATGGCATCAAACCCTCTATCCTGCTCGAGGAGCTGAACCTCGAGTATAAGGTAATCTCTCACTCTCCACACTTATGAGTACAGCACTAACGAGCTCAGGTGTATCATATCAAGATGACCGAGAATGAACAGAAGGAGGAGTGGTTCCTCAAGATCAACCCCAACGGTCGCATCCCTGCTCTCACTGATACTCTCGACGGCAAGCAGATCCGCGTTTTTGAGAGTGGTGCTATGTTGCAGTACCTCGTTGATCGCTATGATAAGGATCACAAGCTTTCGTTCCCTCATGGATCTGCTGAGCATTGGGAGATGACCAGCTGGGTGAGTTTTCTCATTCATACCTTCAGACTATTGCTAACATTCACAGCTCATGTGGCAGATGGGTGGCCTCGGCCCCATGCAGGGTCAAGCCAACCACTTCAAGCGTATGTTCTCACTCATGCAATTAATGGTACTATACTGACATGTGCAGGCTATGCTCCTGAGAAGATTGAGTACGGCATTAACCGCTACACCAACGAGACCCGCCGTCTCTACCGCACCCTCGACACTCACCTCGCTCAGACATCATCCGGCTACATCGTCGGCGACAAAGTGACCATCGCCGATATTTCCATCTGGGGCTGGGTCTCCAGCGCAAGTAAGTCCCCCTGCTCCCCTGTATCACCGCGACCATTTACTTACACCCAACAGAATGGGCTGGCGTTGATCTCTCCGAGTTCCCTCACCTCGAGAAGTGGCTCTACAAGCTCCTTGAGCGTCCTGGCTTCGAGGCTGGTCGTCATGTTCCTACGCGCCACACCGCGTTTGAGGTGGCCAAGCTGAGTGAGGAGGAACTCGAGGCTAAGGCTAGTGCATCCAAGGCTTGGGTTCAGGCTGGTATGAAGGAAGATGCCAAGAAATAAATAATGACAGCATAAAAGAAGCGTAATACATTCTGTTTTAACTATCTCCCGAATTACCTTAAGTTGTTTTACTTCTTCACGACAGCCAGCTGGCTTCGAACTGGCACATTCTCCTCCCTGCCAACCTCGGGGAATCCCTCGACCTTGACGCCCTTGCGGAAGATAACGCAATGCGTCGAGCCTCCAAAATGAAACATACCCGTCTCCTGTCCCTTCTTGACATGTTGTCCCTCCTTGACGGTAATCTCACACGTACTGACCTCGTCCATACCAATACCAACAAACGCAAGGAGTCCGATTGCCGGCTCATCAGCCTCAATTATAATAATAGCCCTCGTCGCCAACGCGCTCAGATATCCCTGACTCTGCGACAATCCCGCTGACGAGATCTCCGTCGATCCAGGTTCACCTACACCCTCGAAGAGAGGCTCGCTGAAATACGTACCGTCTTGAACGAAGGCACGCACGATCTTACCGGAGACGGGAGTGTGCCAACGGTGGTAGGAGAGAGCGGACAGGAAGGCTTGGTAGATCGTTCCACCTGCGAACTTCTCCGCAAGAGGATCATGGGCTAGCATGTCCAGGATGGAGTATGGTTGGCCTTTGGCGAAGAAGCGATCGCGGAGTTTGACGTCGCGTTCGATGTTGTAGACGCGCGATTCACAGCAGTTGGCGATGACGAGGTCGTCATCTGGTGAAGCGACGGGACGAGCGCTGTCACGAACCTTGCGAGTGAAGAAGTCTATGAAAATTTGTGAGCTGTGGTTCATGGTGATGAGGTATTTCACTTACCGTCCCAGGACTTGAAGCCATAGTACTTGGCCGATGGATCGCACTCAAAGACCTCTTCAAACTTGAAGTTTGTCTTGTTGGGCTTGTTGGCAACCTCGACGAGATCACTGAGGCCTACTGGGCCGAACCAGCCCTGCTTGTGATCTCCCAGCACCTCAGCAGACTTGGGCGTCTTCAGATCGTCAGTTTAACTCTCAAGACTCATAATGGATGAACATACCATGAGGAACTTGCCCCAATGGTTGAGAACCTTCTTCAGCATCCGGTTTACATCAGGGTCCAGAAACGCAGCATAACCACTACCCTCATCAGCACTCATCCTCTCAAACTCGTATCTCATGAAACTCACCTAGGCGTTCCCATAGGATAGTCAAAGATGGCACAAAGCGGTACACCTACCATGCCCACACTCTCTGCAGCATCCGTCCACTCTGGCGCCGTGCTAAAAATATGATTGAGCACTTGCAGCATATGCTCATAGTCTCTCAGCTGAGGTGTTCCAGTAGGATCATTCAGGTACGGGTGCTTCTGGGGGATCTCCTCAAACATCTGGATGAAGTACATGTACACGCGGGGTGTCTTCTCGATAAAGTCCTTGAACTCTTGAAGAACAGGGATGAGCTCTTTGGGGTTCTCGTCAGCGTGCTTAGTGACGCGACGCATGTACTCCCTGTGCACGCGATGGTCGGCGGGAAGCCATGCTCCGGGCCTGTGAGTGTTAGTGCATGGTGATGCTGGGGTTGAGAGTGTAGGTCTTACTTGTGAATCCGGTGCTTGGCTGGGATTTTATGATGATCTCCGTGTTGATGAACCATTGTCACTGATGATATCTTACACTGAAGTAATTGTAAACGTGTAAGTGAGTTCTAAATGCCAAGAAAAGTCCCAAGAGATTTCTCGATCCATATATAAATACCCCATACTCAAGCCCAAGCCCAGATCTCACTCACTCTCTCTACGTCAGCATCTCGATGATGCAAACTAACAAGACAAACTCCACACGCGGGCATTACCGCAGCGCATCAGATCCGAATTAGCCGTTTCTGGAATGCCGATATCCGTACGCAATTCCCTGAAATTCTCCGTTTTAACAATGAGAACTGCATGAATTCACGCGAGTTTCAATGTGCCGATCTCCCGATTGAAACGCGTACAGCCAAAGAGTAATGATGACGTTGTGGGCGTTTTTTGTGACAGGGGTTTCCGAAAAAAGCTTCAGAGCTGAGGGGTAACTTGGTGATGTTGGGGTGATATCCCCTTGGAATAACTTGTTTCGATGTAGAATACCTGATATTCAGCTTGAGATGCTCAACCTTCATGCCATACATAGACGTTTGCAACATCATGATGAGTACTGATTCTTGGCACATACCTCTCAAGGCTCAGAGAAACAATAAGAGCGTGAATAAGAGTGTGAGCTCATTCATAAACACAACACAGCATGGCATCCAATAATTTAACGTCTTGTTATTGATTCACTCAACTTCGCTCTCCAAAATCTCTAATAACAAGATAACTGAGCAGGTTCCAGTCGCCAGAACTAACTCACACCAGCATCACCCAGACTTGAACTCACTCAAAGCCAGAGTAAATCCCACCACAAGGCCCATCAATTCTATCATTCCGCTCCAGTTCATGTCCCCTCCTCCTTTGGCAAGAATGTAACAAGTACCATTTTAACGGCAAAACCACTCAACTATCAAAACGCAAAACAAAAAGCTCAAACGCCGATAATTAAATACAAATAATGAAGGACTCCGGGAAAGACGTCTATCTCTCACATCACCAGATCTCGGACAGCCTACCGCTTGAGCCTGTCAGGTCGGTGAATGCTTGACCTTTCCACGAGCGAAGTTGTGTCTCGGTGACAAGGTCGCTGTCTTTGGTCCGGATGGGGTGGAACGGATCGCTAAAGTTGTGACAAAGGGAATGGCAGTTGCGTCGCTAAAGAGATAGCAGGCTGAGTTGGTATGATACGGTTTAACACAATGGCTGAATGCAAGCAGATTGTAAAGGAAATTCGTTACGTCGTAAGTGTTGTCAAGCACGTAGGGAAGGGAATGGGTATCCTCGATATCGTGGTTCCGTCGACCACAGGTGGGCAGGGTGAAGACCGAGTTTTTACATGACCACACAGCATCCGCAGCCTCCCTTGCTGTCGTCTTCAGCAGGTTGTGGCTGCTGCGGGTGTTGCTGTGCTGGTCTTTCAGTAGATGGTTCCGGCTTCGATTGTTCTTGCGCTGGCGCTTGAGGTCCGTTGGGTGCATTGGGCGACAATGGTGTTCTTGGACTTGGAAGTGGGCTGTTCTGGGGCTTGTCCGAGATCTTGGGCATAGTGGAATATCCGCCAGCTCGTTGAGTTGGGCTCTTTGTAGGTTCCAGCTTGAGCGGCCATTCGCCCTCTGGTGGTGATGTTTCTCGTTGCTTCTCGTCGATCTCCTCAGACTTCTCCGCCTGGTCGACTTGATCCGGTTTGCCAAACTCATTGTCGTTCAGCGGTCGGAAATCCTTGTCATAGACATCTCCAAACTTTCCTTCCTTCTCCCACTTCTCCTGTTGTAGGCGTCGGGCGACAGTTGGGAGGAGTTGCTGATCAGGAGGAAGTCGAGGATCGGGCTTGTACGAGTTGATCATCCACGGAGGGTCGCCTTCAGGCGCCTTATTTCCTGGTGACAATTCCCCAGATCGGGTCGAAGGTCGAGTCGAGATACTGTTTCCAATAGAACCAGACCTCGTCTTTGGTCGTCCCGTCGCTGCCGTGCCTGTCTTGGAGGGACCAGACGTCTTTCTTGGGCCGGTCGCAGCCTTCTTGGGCGAAGTGTCGGTGGTGGTTCGTTTCGGTGCGGGTAAACTATTGTTGTGATTGCTATTGATCGACATGGCGTCGAATCCCTTCATCATGTGCGCGCTTACAGGTCGAGTCTTTTCATTTGTCAAAGTCCGTTCATCGTCGGGGCTCTCGCTCGTTTTCCTCGATGCTCGCTCGAAACGATCAACAGATATGGGCGCTGGACTAACCTTGGCAACAGGAATGCGAGAGCCTCCTTTGTGACTGCTTGAAGTGAAATAGGCATTGCTTTCCTCCTCCGCAATCTCTTCTGGGGTACGTAAATCCCACGATTCGCCTGCGATCTCGGGGTTTCGTCCTTCGACGGCTGTCGAGTTCTTTCGGGATCTAGGGCCATTTTCCGACGCGTCAGTACCACGGCGCATAGCGCTGCGGCTTCGGTCTCGTCGTTGTTTGCTGTGGTTGCGGGTTCTCGGAACAAATATGCCGGCAGCCTGAAGCTCTTCACTCTCTATCCTTGCCAGCTTGTCGCGGTGAATCCACTTGGAACCTTCGTCAACAACTACTACTTCTCGGTCGATAGGTACAGCATTGCGACTGTATTCGTCTTCGGTCTGAGGGCCAAAGGTTTGTCCCCAAGAGTTACCGTTCAAAGCCGGACTAGTCTTGGATTCACTAATGTGGCGCGGTCCAGCTCCGTCAACGGAGTTATGAAGTTTGGCACTCGAGAGATTATCGTGCGAGTTCACTTTTCGGCCAACTCGGTCCATGCCCGAGTGGATAGAGTTCGAGTTACCATTTTGGGTAGTAAAATGGTTCTTTTGAGGGTAGTCATGGTTCGTGCCAGCGTTCATGTCATTATCAAAATCCTGGCAAATCATCAGCATTCTCGCCTGAACAAAAGTTGGGGTAGCAGCCATCATGTGGCAACTCCCACGCTTCGTACCTCCTTCTGGGGCATGTTGTATCCCCACGAGTCTGAATGACCATGACTGCTGCGCGGCGGAGTAATGTTCTCGGTTGAGGTCGGTCCGGGTGCCATTGTGGCCATATTGATGGCGCCCGTGACCTCTAGAAATAAGAGATTTGAGGATGCGTGGAGGGCGGCAAACGAACGGTGTTTGTTCTAAGATATTTATGATGGAAAGTCGAATGATATCGTTGTCAATGCTACCGGAATTCGATGTAGCAACTATCGATTAAAGGAGAGGTACTGCTCATAGACGCAAGCGGCGGTGCGTATGCGTATGCGGGTCAGAAAGAGTAACGAAGGATCCGGTGATAAAGGGGCGGTTAGATGGCGAAGAGAAGTCGATAAGATAACTTTTGGTGGATGGAATAATGGAATAGACTTTGGGTCAGCCAACAATCAAGATATCGTCGTCACAGAGATATCATGGCTGGGACGATGAAGGCGCGTCGGGCTCCGAGAGAGCTGTGCAGAGAAGAGAGGGTAGAACAAGAAGACAGAGAAAGATGATCCATGGGAGATTTCCATGAGGGGGGCTGGTTGGTTAGGCTGGCAGATTAAAATTGGCACTGTGTTGGCGGGCAGCACCTGAATGAAGCCTGCGCTTGCGCCTGCACGGCCCCTCAGCCGGGCTGGATCCCCTGTAAGCCCCCTGTACGGAATCAGCGAGCTCTAAGTGGGCTTTGACGGAAATACAATTGTGAATCGACAGGGATGGGGAGAAGGAAAGCTCATGTGGCTTCAGATGGGATATGTGTTTGAATGATGGAGAGACATTTCTTACGAGGCAGGTTAGAGCTTGTTTGTCGTTTCTGGTGGGTGACTTACAGAGGTGCACACAAGTCTAAGGCAAGGTAGAACCATTCTCCAATACGAGCGAGGAGGCATGATTACGCCACGCATCATGTACAATGAACACAGACCATCCAGTGATATCCATAGCATTGACAAAAGAAAAGCTCAGATAAAAGCATCCGTTCAATTATAGAAGACCTCCAGGCCATCATACAGTCTGCGGTAAGCCCGGTCCCTTAGTTGCCGCCGCCGGTTGTTTCATTCTGATTGCTCAATGGGCGAAACTGAAAGGGAGAAGCTCGCGAGTGGAAGGGGAATAAATCAACGTCTCCCCTGATGAGAATAAGCCGCGCCAGGGTTCAAGAAGCCAGCCACTGACAGGGGCTCATTTGATGAGGCCGGGGCTTTTGTTGCTTTTTCCTCACCTGTGAAGCAAGCAAGGAATTGCTTGGTCACGCATCATGCACTAGGTAGAAACGAAACTCAACGTTGGGAATAGGCACGGATACATGCTCGCAACAAATCATCGTGCACTCTTGTCACTATAATTCATCTGATATGGGGGGAAATCGGCCTCCCCTAACTCAATGAGTTGATACCGAGATTAGTTTCCCTCCAAAAGCCTGGCCCGTTGCGCTGGGAATGGAACGTTGTCAGCTGGCCCTGTCGATGAATTGACAGGGGATGTATTAGCACCTACGAATCAATGCCTTCTGCAAGCTTTAAGTTTCTCACTAAGTACAAGGGGGGAAGAAGCAAAGAAAAACCAATAGCTGCTAAACGTCACAATATCCGTGCAATACCCAAGAATGAAGTCATTGCGAGAGAGAACAAAGAATAAAAGCAAGAAAATGATAAACAATAGTCGACACAGGAAAAAGTTGGCCGCCACAAGGTGAAGAGGTTGCCATTTAGGGTCCTTTTAGTGCTTCTAGTGCTCATTAGCGGGACACTGTTTGTGCACTGTACTTTGCTTTTTAGACGGTCCCACAGAACTCAACGGCACTTGTTTCTCCAACATCTCGGTTCATTATCGCAGCCTCCGTCATGATTAAAATTACGTAGCATTCTTTTTCCTTGCTGGCTTATACGCCGAACCATCATCCCTTGTTGATTCCTGCGGCGTTGTCTGTGCTTTGACGTTGACAGTCATCCGCTGCGATAATACTCTCCAGCCTTGATTTGGTGTTGAGTGAGCCTCCATTCATTGATCCACCATCTGCGCTGCAGCCTGCACATCATCCTCGCATTCCCGGGCACAAGCGAGACGTTCGTTGAACCTCATTTCAACTCAGAGACGACAAAGAAACTTCAAAACGTGCTTTGGACGGACGCTCCCGTCTCGGAGCTGCACTAATCTCCCTTGCAGTTGACATCTCAACCACTTGACATGAGCTTGTCTTCCATTTTCTGAAAGGGACCAAGAATTGTCTTAGACAACTCCGCAATCGCATGGCTGATGGTCTCCATCAAAACTCATTCCTCACAACTCACAAAAGCTAGTCTAGCAATTACACTTTCGGCTCCTGAGTTTAGACAAAGTCAACCAAGTCCTTGGGTTCAGTTCAACGTTGGAGTAAACGATTTCCATTTCCGTCGACGCCATGGCAGCTGTCATGAGGAGAAGGACCAGAATTGTGTGTATCTCAGATACCCACAATTGCCAGGTCAAGCTCCCCAAGGGTGATGTTCTCATTCACGCTGGAGATTTGACCAACCAGGGGAGTCACGTAGAGGTCTGTAGTTCTGGCCCATATGCTCCTGATGGCCATACAAAGCACCGAAGCTGATCTCTTTTCAGCTTGCCAAGACAGTTGCTTGGTTGGAGAAGCAGGACTTTGAGGCCAAAATCGTCATCGCTGGTATGCCTCCTCATGGGACAGTGTAACAGCCTCTGACTATGAACATCAGGAAATCATGACCTCACTCTAGACTCAAAGTTCTACGCTGAGCATGGTCTCTACTTTCATAACAAGAATCCGCAGTCTCATGACGAGTGTCTACGACTGTTCACGTCTTCGCCTTCGATAACATACCTCTCTCATGAATCAACCACTATCCGCCTCAAATCTTCTTTGGGGCCGCGTACGCAGTTCAAGGTCTTTGGATCGCCTTACTCTCCACGTTACGGGTTATGGGCGTTTTACTATGATGCCCCTCAAAATCCCAGCAACTGGTCAGATCTGACGTCGCTTTGGCAGTCGATCCCACTTGACGCGGATGTTGTTGTGACACACACGCCTCCAAGGATGCATTGTGATGAGACGGATGAGCGTCGCGCTACTGGCTGTGAAGCTCTTCGACAGGCGCTTTGGCGAGTGAGACCACAGCTTGCTGTCTGTGGCCACATTCATGACGGAAGAGGTGCTGAGAGAGTGAGGTGGGATCTCAGTTGTCGGAATGTCGCCTATCAAGAAGAGAGTGTCGTACGCTGGCAAGACCCTGGCGAAGGAAATAACAAAACCTGCCTCATAGATCTGACTGGGAAGAAGGCCCCGTCTCTTGCTAACGATGGCTCCCATCCAGGTCGATATGGGTCAAGTATAAGAGGCCCTGACGTAACGGACGTTCCTCATTTCGTTGACTCAGCAGAGGGCTCTCCATACGCTTTCGGATCTGGCCTTACCGGTATACACGCCTCCCATGGTACTATCGGATTGGGAGGGGATCCCGCCTCACCACGGAGCGACCAGACAGCTCTCGCTGGGAGGATGGGTCGTCGAGAGACGTGTGTGGTGAACGCAGCGATTATGAAGAGTCGATATCCCCACTTAGGAGGAAAACGGTTCAACAAGCCCATCGTAGTAGACCTGGATCTCCCCATCTGGGAGGACGAGGGCCATATCGAAGCCCCGTGATTCGCTCCTGGCTTACCCTAGACTCGGGCTCTTGTTGGTGCCCAACGAACCACGTTGGGAAAAGGGAGATGGCCTCAAACAAAGACGAAGCGAGAGCTTTCTTGTTAGGTTTACAGAAGATTGTGGGCTACTGATATGTTTGCTACGCTGTGACGCACCATCTGCATTATGCTGGATCGGGATGCAATTGATCGATGTGGTGGTACTCGTCGTGAACTAACGTTGGGTGCCTTAGCTTGGAGTCGTCGTGGTCGGATCCAACGGATGAACTGTAATGCATCTGCAGCACATGAACGTGGTCCCAATGGTTGTTCGAGGGGCAGAGGAGTGAGAGCTAACTGAACCTTCAATTGAATTGAAACCTTGTCTTCATCAATGTATTACAATGTCGCGTCATGTCTTTGGCATGTAGTGACTTATCTTTAGATGGCTACCCTAGACCTGGACTGAAAGTCACGATCAACTCTCAGACTTCAAGGAACAACTCCTCAAGATCAGGGGATGATCAGTCGCTTGAGCCAGTCACATCCCTTTCCCACCAATGCTATAGCCGGCATCTCCTCAATCTTACGGTGAAGCCATTCCCCTCCAGTTGAGACGCCAAGGAGACAAAGAAATCTCATCCCTTGCGACATGAAACAGGACTAATCCGATGATAATCCTTCACGTGCCTATAGCATTAACATCAACCAAAACCTCTCCATGCTCATTCATGGTCGTCCGAGTTACAGAATCAAAAGAGGGATCCAATCCAAACAAACAAACCAATTGAGCCTGATGCTGCGGGGAGCTAACAGGCTCCGCCAAGAGGGGCGCCATATCCTCACATTTCATTCCTGCTCACCGCCAGTCTTTGTCGTGATACCCTCAGCCCAATAGCGTGGCTTGGGAACCCCGTGTTTTTTTCTATCTTGGGAGCGGCGAAGCCAAGCATTCTTGTCTCCTTTGAGCCTGAGCCTGATGAATTTGCAAGAGCTAGATCAGGTACGGTAGTTCAACCCCGCGTTTACCGCTCGGGAAGAAGCAAAAGAATTTAAATTTTAAAACATGGCAGACGATCATCTTTCCAGGTACAGGCCCTTGAGGCATTTGGCCGACGCGGGTGCAGGCGGGATGTTCCCTGGAGTTGGGAGGTCATTAACTAGACGCGTGCGAGGGGTCATGACATCGCCAATCGCGGGATCGTCAAAGGGTATCGTTATCGATCGAGCTGTAGAGTTGATGCCAGATGGATCAAGTTTACAAAGCTATAGAACATTCTTTGGGCTCACACGGTGGATAATTATCGTCAATGATCCAGCTTTGTCTCTTCAAAACTTGGAAACCTGATCTTGACACACAAAAAAAAGCCGGAACCAAGAATTTGACGTCTGGTAAAGACCACACCCACGTGGTGCCTTGCCCTCCATCGCAAGCTACCGAACAACGTCAAGGAACTCGTGCCGGGCCACCACACACTTGGATTTTCTAGCCCTAACGTCAACCGTATGATCGTGGTACGTCTTGTATGTCATTGCGCTTGAGAGACGAAAACGACGGCGTGTCTCGCAATGACTGTCGTGGAACAGGAACTCAATGTTTGTATTGTCTGAAGCTTCAGAGGCAGAACTCTTCTAGAACCTTGCTGCCACTCACGTTTCATCGCTCACTCAGCTTGTAGCTCTGCGCAGTAAGCAGCAGCAAAGAGGTACTTTGGCGCTTCTTCCCAGGGATAAGCCTAGAAGCCCAGGCCTGTGATCCCCAAAGCCACATGCTGCGATCAGATTCAAGCACCAGCCTTGCCTCGAGATGGCTAGATAGCTCTCGTGAGGAGCGTCTTTTATCAATCGTTGCCGTCTGCTATACCTATCAGAGACGTTCACCCTCCACGCTCCTTACTCATTTGGGAAGCAACCCCCTGGACAAAACTGTCGATGATCTTCCCTTGGTTTCGCTCGTTCTGGCGGTGGCCGTTGGTTGGCTTTGTCTTTCCCCAGGTTGGTCTTCAGTTTGTTCAGATGCCCGGCTGTAACCTGGCCAGATACGGAGACCTGGAGGGTATTACGCGTGCTGAGCTGATCCTGATCTTACTGACATATGGAGGAATGTGTGATCTAGCCTAGAGTTGAACAGTCCATTTGGGAAAAGCCCTCATTCAGAGACAGAGATGCTTATCTTGATTGGTCGGCATATCACAGAGATGTGATCAGATGCAGAGCCCGTTGGCGGCCCCGCCCTCTCCCGAGATGGAGGAGAACTGTCCAATCACGTACTAGACATCAGGCCTTTTTCTCTGTCCTTGTTCAGCCCAACGGCTTCTGGGCCATGACGCTGATGACCACGAGTCTGTGATCTGGGGGAGCATCTGACTATTTGACCGTTCATCGGGAAAGGAAAGAATATCATTAACTTTTGTAGTGGAAACAAGGTGATTTGTGGTTCGTTCACTCATCACAGCTCGTCACACAGGCGCTTATGAGTGGGAAAAAATAGGCGGATGTGATGGATTCTGCAGCACCGTAGGACTCGAGTCTTGTCTTGGATGGTGTCATGCAGAGAAACAGAATGCCCCTCACCACCATCTTTGGACATTTTCTCTCTGGTTAATTGGTCTTTGTCAGCTTGTGCCCACTACCTCTCTGCAGGTCCATCTCCTATCGGATGAGGAGACCACAGAGAAGCCTTCTGCAGGAATGCTCGTGTGTCTGGCTGGTGTAGCATCCGCATCATGATACTGCTCGTGAAGCTGTCACTCCACATGTACTTCGCTCGTGGTTTGCGCATCGTGGGGGTATCTTGTTAACTGTGGAGGCATCTCAGTCAGCGTTTCTTAATACTTCACCGAATATCCCATTCTCTAATTCATTGTTTATTATCATGAGTCTCCAGGACATTGATCAAAAAGCCATAGCAACGAGATTCTGTATCCACAGAGAGCGGGCTGCAGGGGGTGAAGCGAGACTCTAAGGACATCGTGCAACTTGGAAATGCAGGCCTCGTGATGCCATGGCCTGCGCCCACTATCACTATCCGGCACCACAAGGGGTCTCTATTCAGGGATATCTGCTGCAGCAGGTAGCCACTGCACTAGACTGAGGAATAGAATCGCGCGCTACCAGAGTTACAAACCCGTCGTGGAGATGGTATCCGTACCTTGCTGGAGCTTCTAGCTGCATCGTTTGATCAAGCGAGCTGAGCATCAAGCTAAAAGGCTCATGGGATGCTGTCGCTATAGTGATTACATGCAAGTTTCTTGAAGCAATTGGCCGCATGTATTGTCGGAATATCACCAGGGCATAGCTAGGGAGCTTGGCTTGTTCTTAGCTCCAGAGCTGTTGAGAGCTCAAGACGTCGATCCCTGGAGCTCTACACACCGAATAATTGATCGACGATCTGAGTTTTTGTTCTCGTGGTGGGAGGAATCATTTGCACTTCATGCCCAGATGGCCTCAGTGGTGTTCAGCCCAACGAGGAGCAAGCCAGTCAGCCCATAGATGTTGGTGATCCAATGAGATGGGCTGAGAGAACTAACCGACTGTTGGAAAGTGATCTGTCGTTGTTTGGGCTATGTATGTTTGCACTTTGGTCATCCAATCTGAGAGAGGCTCGAATACACACAGGTCAGTAGCTTCACTTTGGGGTCGAGTTTGCCCTAGCATCGGTCTATTCTACTCTACTCTGCTTAGCCTCATGGAGTCGGTTTTCAATCATTAGATAGATATTCAGCCTCGCTTCAAGTGCTGAAATAGAAACCATCGTTCTCGCTCAGCACCGCCTCGTGTAAGTTATTCAGCTGGCTTGGATACAGGCTTTGGTTGCTAAATTAGAGACGACACGCCAGTCATCAGCCTCACCGCCTCTGGCTTCGTCCCGCTCCCTCCCGCTTCCGTTCCCCTCCCGCTGGGCATCTTTCAGCTACCGATCGGGCTCCGTGATGACCGTCCCTCGCAGTTAGAGGACCCGTTTCATCACGGGGGTTGATGAACGCCTGAGGCGTATCATGGGAACCGATGTTGCTTTTGCTGGGCCGATTGCATTGTCAGGATGTTCCTGGGCTGATACTTACAGACAAAGAAAGTTTACGGAGTCGTCGGATTGATCAATGAGACGTTCAACTTTGTTGTGACATCTCCACTCGGACCCTGAATTGACGATGCGATGAGTGATCTGGTGAGACCCGGAGCATCGGATGCCTCACCTCGTCATACATCAACATTGTGGCTCATTCTTACGACGTTCGCACAAGCAATTCATCAGCTTCCATCAGCTACCGCGGGCCCCGAGGTAGTAGATTCACGTTGGATCTCAAGAACAAGATTCAATTGAAGGGTCTTACTCGCCACTACCAGCCACTTCAATTAAAGAGGTACCTTGGTTGCAAGCTTGGTGCGACCGAAAAATCAGGTACCGAATTTTCGTACACCACTACGGAATCGCCTTCTACTAAGACTGATTGATTACTGTATTCAAGGGGAATTACGGATAGATTCTTTCGGACATGGAGATTACTCAAATCCAGTAATTGATTGATCTAAAGCCCGACACCGAATCTGACCCTGCATCCTTGGAAAGATGATCATAATCATGCTCAATCCGTTATTCGTTATTCGGCTCACACTGATTCATCGCGCTCCGCGGCCGATTTCTCAGCCATTTCGCGCAGCGAAACAGTGACGCGGTACTTGAGCGATAACCTGACTCACCATACCTGGTACACTTAGCTCCGTAGACCTCGCCACTGAGACGCATGTATCTCGACGTGTCTCGACTCGTAAGACCGCGTACCTGTTGCAACCCGCGCCACAAGCCCACTTGTCATTGAATCAGGCCTGCCAGCGAGCCATTTCAGTGCAAAGGCCCTAGGGGGCCGTACAATTGACCACTAACGGCCCGCGGACCTCTCACTAACCCGGTATAAGTGCGGGCTGCCAGCAGTTCCCGTCTGCTCTTGGCTGGACGCGACTCTCAGAGGCATTCGATGCCCTTCCATTGCCAGCTTTTCTAGCAGGATTCTCCATCGCTGCTACGCTACGCTATTCGCCCGAGGCCGCATTGCAGAGAGAAATCCCTTACCAAGCATCTCGCTCCGGCGTGTCAGTTCACTTGGAGCTGCTAGTCAGCTCATGATAAATCGCCATCGCCGCGTTCTCGAAAGGGGCCTAAGGGGGCGAGTTTTAAACTCCTGAAGTCTCTCTCAAGTCTCTTTACGGGCTTTAGAATCACAATTAAAGTAAAAATCAACTCGCCACGTTCCTGATTCTTTGCCTTTTGGAGCAAGGGACGGAATCCCCTCACCCAATTGTTTCCAATTCTCTATCGCAAACCGATTCTGCTCACTCCACCAAGAGATACGTACCTTTTTCGCTCAAATAGGAACCTCAGGCAGGAAGTTCTTGGCACAGAAGAGGTACTTCCAGTTACAGCTTAGAAAACACCCAACCACCTCGTTACAATTACACGCCTCGCGAGTCAATCCATTTGTCTTGATTAGTAGACGTCGATTTGCCTGATTGACTCTTTTTAAAGCCAAGTTATTCAGAGTATTTCGGTCAAATTCATCAGACGAAGTGACTCTTCGAGTCCCATAACCAAGTCACGGCTCACAAACTCCACCACAGCGAGACCAGACCAGACCACGACGGGACCGACTCCATCTCAAAGAGGGACCAACAAGTACCTACGCTTCTACGGCCGCTTACACTCTACAGCACCCCTCAGGGGACCACCTTGGACCATCAGCGACCACTAGCAACAGCTCAGGACCACGCACCACCAGACGACACAGGTGGACCGCTCTGACCGGCACCCCCAAAAGCCAAAGGCGACCCTCCAGCAAGCCAGTCGTGGACCCCCTACTACCTGGCGTCTGATCGTCGACTCTAGTCTCTCTGTCCGCCGTCCTCTCACTATCGACCCTTGTACCAACGAATCACTCTCCCCTGTCGCTAGCCACGCTTTGCCCGTGACCTCATCTGGCTCTTGTTCTTCAATAGTCAATACCCCAACGACTGCTGGTCTCATCCTCCCGCATTGTTCCTCTGTTCCACTGTGGACGTGAACAACCAAACAACACCACCAAATATTCACATCGTCACTTTCTCTCGTGTTCAGCAGCCGGCTGCTCACGTAAATAAACACTTCCTTTTCTTTTTTTCCCCCTCGCCTGCCAACTCTGGTCATTCGTTTGATCCAGTACTGCACTTGCGGGTATAGAGTACAAGTTCCTGCCTGGTTCTACGGTACCCTGCAAATCCGAGCATCCACTCACCTTGCTCTGGCGACGAGACTCAGAAATACACAAACACCGCCCCCAAAGCCCAGACCACCTCTCCTGCGACCGCCTCCTATCGCTGGACAACTACACCAATCCGGAGAATACCCAACTTGGCCTAATATACATACAGCCACCTAGCCCTGCCTTATCCCTTGACAGCCTCACCAAGATCCGCCAAAGCCTCGCCCTTCCGACGACCTTCGGATCGATGCAATAGACAGCCTCACGATTACCATTTGTTAACCTATATACTCGACTTCAGCCCAACCGGTAGTCGAAAGCAATTCGCCCAACATGTCTACATCAACTCCTGACCCTTACGAAATTTTGGGCGTTGCCAAAGACGCGCAACTGCCCGAGATTCGATCTGCCCACCGAAAGCTCGTTCTCAAGTGCCATCCCGATAAGGTTCAAGACCCAACATTAAAGGCCCAGAAGCAGGACGAGTTTCAAAGGGTTCAGACCGCCTACGAATTATTGGCCGACGAAAAGGCGCGAAAACGCTATGATGATCAGGCCCGGTTAGCAGAGCTCCGCGAGCAGATGCGGGCAAAAGCTGCTGCGAGCGCATCAAGTCGCCCTTCTCCTTCAACCACCGCGAGCCCCTCATCAAGTCGACCTACACCTACATCTACAACATATAAATACGAAATTCGCACTAATGACCGCACATACAAGACGGACCGGCAGCCATCGCCCGTCCGAGGTTATTCCTCATATTCGCGTTCTTACGAGGATGAACATCCTCGCGCTGCCGATATCTTTGAGGGAGTTCGAACTGTGAGAAGGGAAAAGTCCTATCAAGACAAGACTACAAAGCGCGAAGAGAGGGAGAGGGAGAAAGAGTTGGAACGAGCGCGAGAGAAGGAGTATGCCCGAGAACTCCGAGAGAAGGAGCGCGAGCGTGAGCGACGAAGAAGAGCCGACGAGGCCATTCGCCGTGCTGAGAAGGAGAACAAGGAGGCTGAGAAGGAAGCCCGACGTGCCGAGAAGAAGAGTCGTGATAAGTCTCGCAAGCGAGATACTGAGGACAAGAAGCGACATACAAAGCCTTATATCGAGACGTACGATGGTGAGCCCATCTCATCAAAGTCTGAGAAGAAGAAGTCCAGCAAGAAGCACGATGAGCGACGCGAGCGTGATCGATCATCACACCGTGAGGAGGCACCTCCCACGACAAGCTCAATGCACCCGCCACCCATTCCCGTGGAATATCAGGATAAGACCAACGCTGCACTCAACTACATCCAGGCCTCTAGAAGTAAGGGCTCGTACGCTTCTCGACACATGGTCCAACCTCCCGCTCCTACTCCTCCTCCAGTCGGCCCTGCTCCTTTCGCTGCTCCGGCTGACGATGACGATGCCCGCCGATCATCCGCCAAACCTAGACGCGGATCCACCGGCGAGAAGGCTTATAAGCCTGAGGTTGTCGATGACCCTATTGAGGCTACTCCTCCTACCGCTCGTCCTCATATGCACAAGTCAGCCACAGCTACTGGCGCACCCACCACATCCCCTCCCAGAAGGACGAATACTATGCCCAATGAGGGTTACAGTCGCCACGTCCCAGGCATCTCGCGAGCTCAAACCTTCAGTGGCGCGTATCCCGAACCCGACCCCCGCGGCCGTGGCCGCACAAGGATGCAAGCTCAGGTCCCTGAGAGTGATGATGAGGATGATTATGAACGCTATCGACGGGAACGTGAGCGTAAAGCTCACCGCAGCAGCAAGAAGCATCGTTCTCCTGAGTCGCGTGGCGAACATGTGATGCAGTACCGAGTAAATGATGGCCGCACAACGCTACAGAACTCATACTCACGCGCCACCCCTACTGAGGAGGCTTACTCGTACTACGCCAACCAACCCAATGTTCGTATCGTTGAGCGTCCTTCCATGCCCTCTCGCGATGCTACATACTCTTCTGGCTACTACCCCGGAAAGGTCAAGACTTCAAGTTACGGCGATGTGCAATTTAGCGAGTACCCAGCTTACCGCGAAGCCTATGCTGCCTAGACAGCTAAGCCGACCCCGACCTCTCATGTATCGTCCTCGGACTTCATTTCACGGCGTTTGACGCATGTATTCCACCATATTGGGTTTTATTACCATCTCAGCCTTGACATTGATGTTTGTTGTTCTATTGTTTCATACACCTAACGAAACGAAACATGTCTTACGAAATACGAAATTTACCTCGATCGCAGAAAGGCGACTCGGGATGCGGGATGAACGGCGCGATGGGCAGTGTGGATGCTTTTATTGTTTGCTTTTACCATTTAGCTCCTGGCATCTGGAAGGAATTTGGATCACAGTGGAAAGACAAGTTTGCATAATAGACTGTGTGTTCTTGGCTTTGTCGCCGTGTGGTCTTGTGACCTCAGGGCCAAATCATTGTACGTCGTTTGGAGTGCGACATGCATGGCATCGGAAGGGATGGCTCTCAGTATTTTCTTTTTCTTACATATCATCATCGGCGTTGGGGATACCACACTCGCTCTGGTTTCTTAGTTACTAGGCTGAACGAGACATAGCAGATAGAGATGAGGCAGGCTGATACATGGCCTGGCTTGGTTAGAAATGAAGCTAATTCGCCTCGCACTTGACTTTTCCTGGAGACTTGATGTGAATGTTGCAATTAATTATCTATTTTACTAGATTGAACTCAAAGAGTTCTGAGGCGAGATCTTTCTTTCAAACCGGACACATAAACCTTGTCTCATGACAACCAAACGTCTCACAAGTCAAAGCCTCGTCTTCAACCTAACCTATAGCCATGAAATGATCCACCAATGCAACACTATTGGCAGCATTGTCGATCCAATCACTATGCACATATCATCCTCCGCCTCTGACAGCCTCTTGGCAGGTTGAGTTGAGACATGTGAAGTCCTCAGACTCATGGTGGCGACTTACATGTAGGGGCACAAGAGGATACAACAAAACTTAGGACCTCTATCCTAAGGTGACAAAAAGCCTTAGGTAAACTTAGCATAATATAGTATAATTTAGCATAGATTTAGAGGATTTTAGACTAAATATTTTTAGCAGCTTGATTCAACGTCAGGAGTCTTCTTGCACCCCGGGGGGGCACAAGCTGACAGCATTTCCATGCCGTGAATGGATTAACGGCAATGATTAACTGTTTGTGCTATCGCCACCAGCTTAAACGGGCGAAATCCGATACGTCAGATCGCAGTTTGAGTCATATGCCAAACGTCGTTAGCTGCAATATGGCCTCGGTGTGAGCTATTGTCCCCGTTGTGCCGGTCAGTATCCGAACAATATCTCTTCAGTCCGCCTGATTTGCAGATTCGGGTACTGGATCCAAACGAATGTATGCATCGGGGATAGATAGTCTTAGACGTTATGCAGTTGAGGCGGAATCGTGTTTGCTTTCCGAGACCATCACGGGAGAGAACCTCCTTAGGGAAGATATGCCCGAGTGACAAAAACGTTGACAGGATCTATTTTGAGTCTTATACATGACTTGAAGAGAAACGGACTTGGAGTATTACAGAATTGTAGGAATGACGCACCAAGTCTGGATCGCCGATGATGTTGATATGCTCAAGGAAATTTGTTTGATCGGTTGAAGCTGGATATCGGTGCCGGGGAAGACACCCGGTGGACGGAACGGTGCATTGACGAGGGCTGTGGTATCAGGACTGCAACTTTCCGCTGACTATGTCATGATTTGGCTTCTGCTCTGGTGTCGTGCCGTTTGCTTCCCGAGAGAAGGACGGGAGAACATGTCATTGCGGAAGATGACGAGGCATTGACGGGAAGGGTTGTGAAACTGCTGCCTGAAATGAGGCGATGAGAGCCTGGGGGATTGCGATATTGCAAAAGTGATGGCTGGATCCGGATCTCTGGTGATGTTGGGATGCTTGATCAGGCTGCCGGGTGAGTTGAAGTAGGATAACTGCGGTAGGGAGACACCCGGCGAATGGACAGGCACATTGAGGAAGAGGCTGTTACATTTGGACTATGAGTTTTTGGTGCAAGTGGTGATTTTTATTATTATTATTTAGATCTGAGGGCTTCTTTTTGGGAGCAAGGATGACACTGTCGTGATGTCAAACGACTCGAGTAGACTCGGCGAGAATTACATACACTATCTTCAAAAAGCAAATGACTCTCGAGGCGTGGTAAAACTTGGCTCGAGATAGCACAGGACTTACAATCGAGTGATGGAGGTATCCAATTCACAATTACTGAAGTGTACACACAGTAGCACGTTGGTCATGTTTCCAGAACAGCAGCAAACATAAGTTGTCAGGCACGAGGCCGTGTCCAAGCTCAGTATGCAAACCGTGGATATCATAGTGACTACACATTGCATATCACACATTTGACGGATTCCGCATAGACAATTTGTTTGGAACAATACATATCGACCCGTACGTGTATGCATCAAGGCATCCTTCCCGTTGTGACGGGGACAATGTCATCGTCCGTAATTACTATGCCACAGATTAATCACTACCCGATTACCGACATATCTTTAAGAATTGATGGAGTTAGAATGAAATGTTATTCCGAGCCGGGGATTCGAGTATAGATACCAGATATCCCTTCCATTCTTTCCTTTCCTTCTTTCTTCTCTTTAACTATCATAGTACGGCTCCCCCTGGCCGTGCTGCTTTTGTATTTTTATTCGGGCCGTGAGGGGACGGCCCATATCTTTGCGAGTCCAGTTCAAGAGCAGTCTGTTTGTTACCCGTGCTCTACGTTGAGACAGAGCATCTTCTGGGGCTGAAGAGCGTCAGATTGATCAGTGTAGCACTCTCTACATTCTCTGCACCGTTTATGGTGTCGTATTGATATGTCCATATTATCAAATGCGAACAGTGCAAAGTCTGCCTTGGAGAGAATGTCGAGAGTCCTGCACTGATCAATCTGAAGACTTCACCAAATACCAGAAGAAGGTACAGCATGAGATGCCAAAATTGCGGTAATGCACTTACACGCAAAGGAAATCTGCAAACACATCTCATCAAGTTCGACAGCCGGGCAAGCGCAACTTTGCTCTTTTGCTCTTATCTGTGTACGCCTTCCCTTGGACACCAGTCACTCGAAGATAGTGGCTTGTCAATGGGGGTTTCGACCCCATTGTTGACAAGATTGTGAACTTGATCGATTCAGAACTGACTGTGGTCAAAGAACTGACAGAGGATCATGCGAACGAACGCCGTTACAGCCATCGCTTACCTGTAAGGACCAGCATAACATCAAAAAGAACCTTACGAAGTTGATGGAATGCTACAAATCTGCTCCTCTATCACCCCTCGTTGGCGATTCTGAGGCCTAGGATACAACAGTCGAGTCCAGTGTTTTACCAGACGATCGAGGCAAAACAGAAAAGACCTCGCAAGGCAAAGGTTCCCAGCGGCACTACCAAAGAATGGATATCTAAAGCCTGTCCGTGGTATAGGGTGCTAGTAGAAGCAGGAAGACAACAGGCTGGAGAGAAGTGAATCTTACTGATGTATGGACTTCAAGGTCGTTATGGCTGGAGGATTTGGCCGAGTGGCACCCTGTTACCCCAAGTTGTACATTCTGGTTGATACTTGTCGTCATCGCGTTGAGTGGTGGGCTGCACATGTCATGCTCTACCGGCAGGTCTGAGAGGCATCTGAACGAACAGCTTGTTTGTAATACAAACGAGGTTAACGTTTTGGGTGTCTTGTCAACTTGTTGGCTGTGTGCGTCCCATTCAGCATCATAATCTTGGCTACTAAACGACTGCTTTGAGCGCCTGTCAGAGGTCAAGTGCCTCCAGCGCCTCAAGCCTCGCCATATCACACGCAAGGGTCCGCGTTCTCTCACGGCGACAATGGCTGATAAGCATTGGGTCACCATCCCAACACTAGGAAGAGATGCTATGAGTGACAACAGCGACGTCACTCGTCACTCGACGTTCCAGAAAACGCTGCCTCAGATCCAGACGACAATGATCCGAACCATACACCTCAGTGCCGGCTCGACGAGCATGATGGTCCGCAGCCGCCATTCGTTCCTCCACCAAGCCCTATCGAGAATCAGTGCCGAAACCTGGAGCCCTCCTTTCCCCTCATTGCAAAACATCTTCGTCAGTTTGCGGAGCATCAAGGCGAACAGCTCATTGTAATACAAATGAGGTTAACGTTCTTGGTGTCCCGTTTCTAGACGATGCGTTCACCTCTTATAACGGAGTAAATGGCTCGAATGGTTCAAAGTCAGTGGAATTAGTCTGAAGGCCAAGAAAAGGCACAAACATCCTGGAGCAATAATGAAGCCTACTGAGACATTCACCGAGCGTACTCTCATGTTAAGAAGCCTCTTTGCGCTTGAGCAGTTCCAATGTCAAGCCAGAGCATCAATGAAACACCTGGCCAAGGTCACGGTAAATTAAAGACAAGTGCTTCGGGATATTGTTTAGAAGAGATCAAGCAATTCAACAGCAACTTCTGCACATGGTGTTTTGCTGGTCTTTGCGACTGTGGAAGACTCTTTCCAAATAGCAACTACGAAGTCGTTTACTTGTGTGTTGACTTTACCTGTTTGGGTATTGACTGATTGTTTCGTCTCTTGGGTTATGAGCCCAAGTGTCGCGATCTTTAAGGGGACAATTCCCACAGAGAAGAAGGGCATGGGCCCGGCTTCGTGTTTACAAAGCACCAGCATCCACATGAACACAGTCAAGCTGCAGAGCAGGCCAATGATAAAGCTGTTTATATATTGCACCAAGCCTATGCCCATATACGCGCTCCTCCTGCAGTTGGTCTTCAGGCCCTTGCTGCTGGCCACGTCTTCCTCACACCTGCTACCACAAATAGCCTGCTATCTGAGCGAATCTTTCGTCTCAGACTCAATCGTCAGAGTAGGGAGCCAAGCTGCGACGACCGCTATGTCATCCACGCAATGCATTCCGACAAGGCTTCTGAAATCCCGTTAGTCGCGTATGTATATGCTGACTCGCTAAAGTATCAACATGATGAGCCTTAACCCATTCCCTGACTCCACAGCAACGAACCAAAACTGCTTCCCATTCCGGCGAGCGATCATATAACATACTACCAATGACCAGAAGGAAGACTTCAACCCGGGGGTTGTTACCAAGCGTTTAGCTTTACGGGAAGGGCTGGGAAAACATCCTTATGGGATAGGAATTCTGGTGCTCTCTCAATCCTTCCCCTTCAAGAAGCCAATGAACTCCGAGTATCTAAGAGACTGGAGGAGCTGAGTGCTGCTATCAACTGAGATTTTTTGTCTATTGATAACACCGCTCGGCATGCTCTCCACCGTTCCCATGGAGAGAACTGACATCTAAGCAGTACCATCTCCTTTCAGCCATTCGTCGAGCCAATGATAGGAATCGCAATGATGTCTCTGCACAACAGCCACCAGGTGGTGTGTCCAGGAGTAGCGTATGCCTGAACCTTGGGTTGAAGTATCAGGACCTTACGAGGGTGGCCGCTTATAAACACCATCTGTCCTTGAGAAAATTTTTCGAGCCGAGCTGAGCCATGCAATGCTGCTCCCATTGCTGCATGATCATATCAGACTCAACTTTCCACTCGGCCAAACCAATGGCGTCAGTCGCTGATCGTCAGCTGGTAGCGATACTTTTGCTCTAGCAGATGACACTCTGCATAAAATGTTCTCTCTAGAGGAGAAGAACGACTGTTACAATCTCTGACTCGCAACTTAAGGTCATGCGTTGGGGGATACAATTCAACGATATTGTCTCAAACCTGGCTGCTATTAACCACAAGTCTCTCCAATAGCAGGACATCCGCGCCAGCCATTGAAATCGTTGACGCCAGGAGTCCCTGAGCGCCCGGAATAGGCTCAACCCGAGAGACCTCTTGCTGGCCAACTACAGCCCTCCAGACCCAAAGGACATCATCGGTCTATGACACACCCAGCCTGACCTTTTGAAAGAGATGATGATCGGAAAAGCTGCTGATATAGTCCCCGAATACATTACAGGTGCCCATCAACCTCCAAGACACCTTGATGACGGGGGCTATACACTGGCATAGCTCCCGCCTACTAGAGATCCTACGCCACACCAAAGCACAGGCCAAAGATCCTGAGTTGACGACCGAAACGATGGCGAGGTAGTTTCTATCTGAGATTAAGAACCAAGATCTCCCTACAGGGACTGATGCCATTAGCTTCCGTACCTTTATAGATGGAACGGTTTTCGATGCCTTTGGCAATCGGTATCGATACTCTCATTACAGGAAGTAGTACCTGGACCTCAAAACCCTACAAAAAGCCCTACGCGAGATTCAAGACGGGAAATTGACCAGTTTGCATTTTCGGCATCAACATTTGCAAAAGAACTATGCTTTTGTGTCCCATTGTCGGCGTACAGCATAGATGCTTTTGCTTGACAAGGGATGGTGTCCAACACTCACTGACACCACTCCACAACTGCCGTTGGAAACTTCAAGATCCTCCAAGGGTTTCCCGATAAGTTTAATAGTCCAGAGCGCATTTGGGCGAGCGCATCGACGACTTAAACATGAAACGGACAACCGTTGGTTAGCCGTGTTGTTTAGGGTTGGGTCTCACGGAAAGAACTTCGTGGCAAGCTACACGCTGTATGAATATTACGTTAGTGTCCCATCATGAATGATTCGACCGAAAGGGCAACATCACCCGCCACACGTCGTTAAGAAGGAAACCCCATCTCGGATTCGGGCTGAGTTCATTAAAGAGTTCAACTCAATTTGATGAGGCTGACTTGCAGCTCTCGTCGCAATTTTGTCCGCCCCACAAGAGAGCGAACTGATCTATTTATACTCATAAAGGAGCTACCTGGCGAGATAAACCGTTTCAAGAAAGAACTCGCCCAAGAAACGACTGCCCGCAAGGCCTTGGAGGAGGATCTCGGTCAGGAGAAGTCAAAGAGAGTGGATCTTGAGTCCCAGGTTGTCAGAGCCAGACTTGGCAAGATCATCAGAGCTGAGGAAGATGAGTAATACGTGTTCTTTACCTATGTGCGTTGGGGCTGAAGCCTCTTTTAACCACATAACCACATAACCTTATCACAGAGGAAGATGAGGATGGGGAACATGGTTACTCTCAGGGCGCGAGCCAGGCATACTTGTCGTGAGGGTGTGATTTGCATCCATGCGACAGATGGCAAAGGAAACAAAGGGAAGGTGAACCCATCACCCTTGGACAAAAGAGACAACTTTGCCAATCAAGATACCTTAACTTGTTGATCTTCTCAGATTTATACTAGTCCGAAGTGGCGAGTGCGCAAGCATATCTACAGATGCAAGCAAACGACGATCCTACTACTCGACATTGAAAGCTCATCTTTTAACAGCTTCCAGTATGAAATCCAACGAGAGGAGTACTCAGTCCACAGGGCAGGCTATCCACAAGATGGAGCATGAATAGAGGTCCCGACCGTGTCGCTTGACAGTCTCGAGTCCCTCGCAGTGTCAACAGCTTTGACGGTCTGAAATCTATCGCAAACAACACTTCCTCAGACCTTTCCGGGCCGCGATCTCAAGATACATGGGCTAGAGAGGGATCGTGAGAAGACCCGCCACTATTGATGGGCTTCACGAGGACCAACTCAGGCGTGAGAAGGTCCAGGTCGCCCTCAGGCTCTCAGACAACATTGTCCACCGAGACCTCTTTATTTGTCTCAACAAGGCGGACGAAAACGACTATACGACGGCTATATCTATATAATGCATCAAACCACAGCTGGAAGCGAACTCGAAGCATACCACGAAAAGAAATATGTCATTTGTAGAGTTTGGTTCGATGCACCCACCCTTATTCGGATGATGAGTAACGTTGACTTGAACGATGCTCAAAGAGTAGAAGAAGTGATTAAGGGCGCACTTACAGAGGATGAAGTCTCGAAAATGATTGTCACAGAAGAAGATGAAAAGGAGCTGATTCTCCACCCAAGTAAGACAACACGATTGAGGCTATCGCTGTAGTTCGTCAAAGCAGGCGGCGAGACTGACTGACTGACTTAAGCACGAGTCTCCGCGCTGACATCGACAAGCTTCAATTTGGCGTGGAGACGCGCTTATCGGGTGGATTATCAAGAGCCCTGATCTATGATCATCGACACAGAGTTACCGTTCCCAAACAAGGGTCAGTCGATATAGACCTCTTCTGCAGAATCGCTACAAATTGCACCCTTTCCAGCTCGTTTCATTTTGTTTACGATCGTGAAGATCATCGGGACAGCACCCCCTGAGAACATGTTGCAGTGAACTTGAGAATCTCTCATGCGAGACCAAGCTCGCCCCCGAATCACACGATGAATATAGAATGGACGTGAATTGCCTGATTGACGCACGCCGAGTAAGTTACAGACGGTGATGAAAAGAAAGAAATGACGGCATTCACTCGCATCCTGGCCCAAAGGTATCGATACATGCGAGAACATGCTCTGATACGAGAACCAAGAGTGGGTGTAAGCTTGGCTAGATTTTGGGTAGCGCTCAGGGATATTGGCGTTTTGTTCATATTTCACTCATCCAAAGCCAAAGGGCGGTGCTTCTGGTAAAGCCTTATTACCCTACGCCAGCCTTCAGCCCGGTAAAGATTTTCTCGCGTATATACTTCGTGTCGGCGATCATAGACTTGACGAGATCTCCATCAAGCTTTCATCATCTGACAAGACTCTCCGATCTGGATCATATATTATCAACGCGTTAAAGAACCCGCAAACTGGCAAGCCTCTCCCATCAGCCGCAAGTATTAATACATTTAAAAATATCACACGATTCGACGCAACTACTGTGCCGTCGGTAGATATATTGGAAGAGTTTCCAAGTCGCGTATCATCACATCCGAGAAGCAATCACGAATGGTCTGATCAAGGTGGAATACGCGGCAACCGACAAGATGGCAACCGACGGATTGACAAAGCCCTTGGCCAAGCCACAACAAGAGAGGCTCATCTCCCTTCTTAACATGAAACGATGCAAGTTCGATGATCCGCGTCGGGATTCATCTGCTTGAGGGGGAGTGTGAAGCGGAACACAACAGAATGTCAGATCTTGGCCTGTTGTTCATCCTGGAACCGATCTTGCAAAAGCAACATTAGAATTCGCCATCTCAATAGCTGCTTCACTACCAGAAACAGAACGAAGACTCGTTGGAGGTTGCTCAGAGGGTAACAAGCCATCAGCTGAACATCCCCGTTGATATGAGGGGATGGATACTCTTCATGCAAGCCAATGTCCAATCCGGATGCAGACGAGCTATGGCACTGGTGAAGGCCAGCAGACATCTCCAGAGCATACTGCTGCATGTGTATTGCAGGATTTAAGCCAATAAAGGCAACGCCAAGGCTAAATGTGCCTCATCCTGAATCCCACCCAGACATGATGCCTTCCCAGCCATCCCGCCACAACATCTTCTTTACCCCTTTCCACCAACTCTTACTATTCATGCATCTTCAATCGATGTTTTTCACGCGGCTCAGTACTACACCGCTTCTCTCCAAGCGTCGCCCCCCTGGCACGCCCTCGCACTGGAAAGCTAGTTCAGATGATGGACTCGTATTGGGTTCGTGATGAGAAAGGATCTCTTTGACCTGAAGGAATCCATCACCAGCTACAGCCGTGCCGCATTGAGTGGCAGGCTGTACCATCTCCTGTTGTTCTACCTATGTGGATAGAGCAAGCCAACCAGCATCGGATGTGCTGATCTTGGAATTCAAATCGTCTCTCGACTTACTCACCCCATGCTCAATTGGAGCAAGAACTTGGAACGTCGTTCTCAGGAAGCATATTAAGGAAGGCTTGAGGCGAATGTGGGTGGTCTCGGATCACACCGAACGACCTAGATGAGGAGAGCCCATGGGGATTTGTGATTTGGGGATGTACCTCAACTCCGGCGCAGAGTAGCAAAGAGAGTCCACTGCTGCTGCTACTGCTACGATCGATTCTGTTCAGAATGCTACTGTTGATGTCACTTCAAACGAGGATCTTGCAATGAGCTTGTCGTCCAGGCGACTATCGCCAACTAAGCATATACGCTCGGTAGAAGCGCGCCATTGGGTGATTCACACTACAGAGACTTGGCCGGGAGCGTTTGACTGACATGGAAATCTTCGCGATCGCCAAAATCATGAATCGATTCACCAAAGGGTTCATGAAATGGTTCATTCGGGGAGAACATCTCGGTTATCCCTCGGATGGAGAATGTGTACAGGGTTTCCCCATCTGTCAGCCAAAAAGGAGGCAGAAGAGTTTGTGCCTTGGAGTCAAGCCGGTGCCCTTTCCGAAGGTTACTGGGTATGCTGCAGCAGATGTGTGGCGGGAAAGGGAAACATATCACGGGCACAAGTTGCCAAACACCTGACCGAGGCCACGTCCGTTGATGTGATTCCAAATTAGTTGATTCATGTATTTGCCCGAGGGCAACGAAAACATCGCATCTTGAGAAGACTAGCATCGTATTTCCTATACTCAGACCCAAACAGCGCCAAGGTCGTGTTTATTTAACCACGAACCCGAACGGCGATACCGGCTAACGGTGCCAGATAAGACTTGTTAGACATCAGGAGGGTTCAAGATGGGATCACGGTGTTCATCTTGGGATGTCTTTCTACAACTTTAACAGGAAACACCCAACCATTTCCAAGGTTCCTGCTCCGGCGAGTGCTCGGGAGTTTGTTGCTGGAGGATCAGAACCCTGCAATCGCCTCTATGAAGTTCGCCATCACCTTCCGCCTAGGCGATATGGAGCTATTGTATGATAAAAACTACGACCCCATAAAGGATTCATACATCCCTGCAGAGCAATCAGATACTCCTAGAGGCCGCAAGAAGTATGCCGTCAGTATCTTCAGTGACGTTTTCCGACAGTCCGTCCAAGATTTCGCCGACAAGTCCAAAGACCAGGAACTCCAAAATGAGGCCAAATCCCTAATCCAACATCTGGAGTATATAAGAGCTACCTAGGAGACCACTAACAAGAAGGTAAAGCCATAGCTCTTCTCTCCCGACCTTCTCAAACGCGTTGCTGGGACCATGAAGTGGAGAGTTTGGGGTACCACTTTTCACAGGCATCTTCGGCTGAGAAAGCTAGTGCCGATATCGTTATATATACCATCCTCGGCAAGCTCGTCGAGACCAGAGCCACGAAGTATAAGCATTATTGCTGGGAATGAAGCACTCAGACATTACATCTACCACAGTAGCAAAAGGATTTGTAGCCTAGACTTATCATGGGATGAGTTGGCTCACGTTATATTAATCAGCCTCCCACGGAGAAGGGCTAAATTATAGATTACGGATGTGCATCCTGACGTTGAGCATTATGCCGATGTATCAGGGATACAAAACATTCCCACGGTTGCCTTAACAGCCCAAGGATTGTTGTTTTTCCCGGTCGGGAAGAAGAATATGAAGAGTCGCACTGAAAAACACAAGTCAAAGGCTAGATTCGTCAAGGCCAGCGCGCAACTCAACCGAGTTGTGATGCGATAGCATGAGTTACGGATTCCTTCTTAGCCTTGTTCGAAGAGTGGCTTCTAAAGGCCGGAGAGGGGTTTTATAGACATCAAAAACAAACGGATCACGGCAATTGACGATGGAGGGCTAGCTCTGATATCGTCTGCTGGAAAAAAGACTAAGAAATCGGCCATCTTGATTGAAGCAAAAAGGCGACTCGATGTGTGTGAAACGACCAGCCGGCCAGTTGTGCCCGTCGCAATCTTAATCGACCGGATGCCGATTGTGAATAATGAGGCCTTTTGGGTGTTGTTCGGCGTCCTTGTACAGATCACACTGTACGCCATTATTCTGTTTGGTTATGCTTTGTATCATCGTCGACTGATTAATCTGAATGGAGTCTGATCCTATCATCTTGAGACTCTCTGACAATGCTATTTTTTATCCTGTAGATGGATAATACCTTGTACTATCTGCCTTGCGACAAAATACGTCGGATGAAGAATCTTCTGTACCGCTTTCTAGTCGAACCGATATGAAGTTGTCCCACAAGGCCACTGTGCTTCATGGCGCAATTGACTCTTGTAATAACATGAGCCTGACAAAGTTGAAGGCTTCGGGGCATTCCCGTGTGTCAATCGCATCACACAGAACAACCCGATGCCCGATGAGTGGACAGAAAATGATTGCATCAAGATCGAATGCCCCTCCAACTCACACCGCATTCCAAATCTGCGCTCTGTCGCGATACGTGGCTTCCCCCTTCATGAAGCTGTTCGAGAAGAGTATCTACAAAAGGTGCTCGATACTTCTAACACGGAGAAGATCTTATACGTCCTAGTCGACACTATCCATGTTTGACCCTCTGCTCCTGGCGGTGTATAGCAAGTTCATATTGGGAACGTCTTTCCCACACTCGATAATTCCATCACTTCACTTATATAAAGTTTACTTATTCTTCAGACGAATGTAAACTTTGGCCAACAACTGCCATGAATAGCTCGAGGTTTCTCCATGTAATCGGGGCGTCTCCTGAACCCGAACCACCACGGACTGTGCCCTCCGGGAGCAGCGCCTCCTCTCAACCTCTGGAAGAGGTTCTCAGCTTCTGCTGGAGTCAGCGTATAAGTACCGGCCCTCTTTGAGTCAAGCTTCCTACTACCTGTGCCTCTGTGGCTTATTGTTATCATTACCAGATCAACTGGAGGGAAGCTGATAGCGTCAAGTATGTTATAGCTGAGTGCTTATGCTATATTCATATAGAATCTTTGCAGAGCTCCAATCTCCCCCAATACGACGCCTTCGATAGGAGATGGGTTGAAATTCGCAATTGGTACTACCTCGAAAGGTGGTCCTCGAACCTCACCTGGAAGTTGACAGAATTGTCGACCACGTTGTTGACCGTGAGAATGACAAAGTCTCTTTCATCGTCCTTTCAGTGGCCAGGGAAACATTGACCGAGCCAGAGAATAGATGCTCGAGATATATATATTAACGACATGAGCCAGAATCGACGGCAATGCTCCACCACAGTGGCGGAAGGACTGGCCCCAGATGATTTCAGGGGCCTGTATTCTCCGGAAGCTTGTCGTAACATGTTTGAGTCTCAGGAAACAGACAGTTTCGAACAGAATGCCATGTTGTCGGAGAACTGAAAGAATTTCCGATCAACGTCGCATTTCGACGACGGTCGTTCTTGATGGGCCAAAATCGACGGCAGTGTTTCACCATCTTCACATCTTAACGATGTGTTGTCCGATTCTACTGCCGGCCACTTCGGTAGCTTGCTTTTGGTATTATCCAAGCTGTCCCGTTACCTCACATACCAATTAAAACACTCACAGTCTACTCCTATCACTCTCTCAAACTGCGTCTCCAGGACCAGTTGGACTCATCAGTCGAGTTTCTACAAAAATGGTGTCTTCAACGATGGCTCCCCAGGAACAAACCACCGAGAGATTCCCACCTCTCCTCTACTCTATTTTGACTCAGCCATGATATGGGTGTTGTAGAAGTGTTTGCGGACTTTTGACTAAAAGAAGACAAATAAGATTCGGTTGTCGCGACTATTGCAACTTCTAGAGTTATTATAGTCAGGAAACAGGAGCATGGCACATTAGGCCGAGTGTGCTAGATCACCCTGAAACCCATGACTCATAGGATTGGAGCTCAGATAAGATGGCGTCGAGATAAACGTTCGACTGCTATGAAGGGAACCAACAAGTTCCACTAAGCGGTCCGTCCATATAACGCCCGACTTGACACGGGCAGAAAGGTCATCCGATCCTATCCCGGACAAGTCTCCCCTACATCGAGGTATCCGGATGCTTTCTCCCAGAGCAGATAACTATATCGAGCGACTCCAATGAATTGATTCTACAAATGGTCAAAACCTATCATCATGGGCCTGCGCCTTTCTTCGACTCTCCATTGAGCACATCATGGATTGGACCCTGCCAGCCTCAAATCCGGGATATAAACAGTGCCAATAATGTCAGAGATATTATACTGACTATAAGGATCATGCCGCCTTATACCATCAATCGCTATACATGAATGTCAACAGTGCGGCTATACATTCAAGCGCGTCAGCAATTTGCAGATGCATATAAAAGACAAACAGTATGAACATCATATACTTGAGGCTTATTCTGTCTCTTACAACACAATGCAAGAGCTTCAGATGCTCAAGACACCATAGCCGGATATGGAAGCTTTCGAAAAGTACTTTGAGATAGATTTGGTTCTTTCTTGGTATAATGTTAGAGAATGTTAGCGAACTTCTCAGCTTCTCGTGACCTGCCAAGTGTCTTGAGGGCACTCAATAAATAAGACCTGCAAGGCTTGGAACAGAATGTTCAGGTCACCATATCATCCACCAGAAAGAGTCTACAGGACGGCATTGGGAGCCTAGTGCATTAATCAGATACACAGCATTTCGCTTGTCGTCTACATCTTTCTCAAGCTGCGACTTGATCTGCAACTTTGCAATCCAAATCAATATATGCACCTGACTCAAGCCTCAAGAAGCATTATCGTTTAGGCGAGGGGATAAATGACGCTGAGCCAGGAGAGCAGATGCAAATCGGCATGAATCCCCAACCCATTTCTTGGGCAAGTTCTCCCTGGCGCAGCAAAATGCAAGCCAAAAACAAGCCTTTGGCTTTCTTCAACTTGAAGCTCCCAAGACCTAGTGACTCACACAGCCACATCCAGCCAGTTCGACATCTACTTGTATGTCGAGCCCTCCTGCTCCTCCGAATTGGCCCAGTCACTCAGCAGTATAGCACAGCGCAGCCACTTTCCCCCTCTGAGTCACAAAGGGCTGGCTGAAGTGTATTTTTGAGAGGGGTAATCTGAGTTGATAGACCTGACAGCTGATGCTTAAATATGATAACGTAGCCTATTATCTTTCTGTGCCTATTTTGAGTTTTTATGTGCTGCCAGTGTTGAAGTTTTGTGGTCGTCGCTTTTTGAGTCATCTTTTCAGTGAGGCCATCGTTATAAAAGCTCTACGTCCGTCACATCTGCAACAGATCGTCGTCATTCTTAACTCAGATCATCACAGACCTTTGCTATGAAATGGAAGAACTTTCGGAGGGTGTTTTCGCAGAGCCTCTCAAGCGCTACGGGGCGTAAGGGCAATGTATGCAGTCAGTGGCGCGTACTCTTCAGTCGAGGCGGTTTGGAAAGTCTTCTGGGTGACTCAACCGACGAGAGCCAGAGGCCAAAGCCAGAACTCGCCAGGCGAAAGGTGAAGCCGAGGCCAAAAGCGGAGATTACGATAACGACGACAACATGAAGTCAAAGAAGAAGAAGACTGCTCACGGCGGCGCAAGACTAATTCGTTCTACAAAGGAGATGGCTCAGGCTACTTGTTGGTCCTATACAAGACATGATAGGGTTTGGGTACTCAAGGGTATGTGATTAGAGCGACTGCGTACCAGACAACTTCAGACTCTGATTCTATCTGCTTCTTCTCATCATTTATTCTTCTGTTCCATAGTGAGAGATTTGAAGACATGTTAGCCTGGGAGGCCGACCATCATATGACGTTGCCCCTCACGAACATCTGCAAGGGCCTCCAAACCTGCCAATGAGAGGCCATCCACGGCTCATCCGTAAACTCGCCATTGATCAGCATAAATACCCAGTGTCTCTTCACTTTCTTCTGTCCCTCTTTTCTTCCTCTTCATCAAATTCGCTTTTGTGGTCTCGAGACCTGGTGTCCCTGTAATAAACCCCCTTGTGTTAGCACCGCCAGGACAACCGCGATCTGTCCGACAGCANNTGCTGTCGGACAGATCGCGGTTTTCCTGGCGGTGCTGGCGACCCTCCAAGCTTACCACGCATGATGCCTGGTACCTGTCATGCGTGGTGAGTTTGGAGGCACCCAATTGCGAGACGCGCGAACGTGAGTTGATATAAGATTTAAATCATAGGATCATAACTGACTTTTTTAGCCTGTATCAAATAACATGCCTTGACATCTGGTCCGGGGCGTCGAGACGATTACTTCTGTCTGTCTATGCGCAAAGACACACGGGAGCATGGATCTCGAAGCCCCGGAGCAGATGAATAGGAATGTTTCACAGCAACGTGCGAAATCGCAATTCCCAAAGCTTTTGTTCCTTCTTACCCTGTTCCAGTATGTTCTATTCCTACAATCTTCTCCGTATGGAACGGAACACTCACGATGGCTATCAGATCAGATAAAAGACTCCTGAGAAATCCTCTACATTCCCGTCGACACTCTCAACAATCTCCCGGCAAACGCCATAATGGACCCGGATATGTCGTAAAAAGGTGTCCTGTTACTTTCCTCCTGTGAGATCCTCTTCGCCAAAGGCCTCTAATTCCCAAATACCCAACATATATCTCCTGGGCTTAGCTACTGGTGGCAAGCCCCGTCCAACCCGACAGACAATGGAAGGTCGGATCCCCGACGATGGTCTGCTCTTCATGGTTGAAGAAGACTTCGTCGTAGAATTTGCAAGCGATGACCTGGATAGCTTGCCATGGAACGTTCCATATGGTACGAATGACGCAGCGTTTGCCGACGTACACCAGGAAACAACCCTTGCAGAGACAAACTCAATCAATATCAACTCATTTGACACTTATTCCGACCTCATCAACCCCATCCTATATAACATTCAGGAGATACCAGCTCCAGATACTACTTACCCTGATATTCTACCTACGAACTGGGACTTCATGGCGATGCCCACTGATTCCATCACTACTACCCTTGCTGGTTCGATAACGACCACAGAGCAGTCCAATTGCCCCACTACTTACACAAGCTCTTCCTCACCAATGACTGAAAGTAGTCCAATAGGGCTGCCACAGTTGCAAGTATCCGTCCCCTTATCGGCAAAAGATGCCAAGAGCGCATCAAGTACAATAGCCAGAAGACGAAGAACGAAGATGGAACTGGGCACTAGACCCTGTGACTTGAAGTAAGCCACCCTGACCAGATTTACATCATAATTTTTATGTATTAACACCTAATTCAAAGAAGACAAAAGCGAAAAGAAGAGAAACCCGAGAAGTGTCACATCTGCAAAAAGGGGCACCAGTGGAAGCGTGATCTGGAGAGGCACTATTGGAGTAACCACCCAGATGAGGCAGCCAAGATGGGTCTAAGTCGAAGGAAGCCGATATGTAGGCATTGTGGAAAGGACTTTGCGAGGCGAGATCATTTGAAAAGGCATTTGAAGAGGAAGCACGGGGGTGGTTGAGCGTGCGAGCTGTTGAGTAAACCTACTAAGCTATAATCTCCTTTGTCTTGTTTTAGTTAGTTGCAACGAATGAGTACAAATGAACCGGTCATTGCTCTGTATAAGTGAGGTGTATAGCCCGCTCAGCCAAGACCGTACATGTTCCTTCGGTGGTAGAAGCCCAGTTGGTGAGGAGGCTGGTCTAAACTTAGGACCCTGATCCTAACTTACACCAAGACTTAGGTAAACTCGTAAGAATTTAGGAGACCTTTTAACAAGTTTATTCCAGGTTCCTGCATTAAGGGATAAAGTCGTTCTAGATTAAACAACTACCTCCTGCCCCTTAGTCACGATTTATTTACTTCTCGCCTCCGGTATCACAACAACATTGGTTCCCACAAAGCCACCCACGCCCGATGACAAAAAGAGAAAAAAATCGCAGTCGGTAACCAGGACAAGACTCCAGAAATGCAAAAGATTAGGGACTCCGGTACAGGGAATCGAACCCTGGGCTCCGCGGTACTGATCCCTCAGCTGAAGATGAGAGCGCGAAATGTTAGCCACTACACCATACCGGATGTTGGCGTTTTTTTGCTAACATGGTCTCAAGAATGCCGGGCTCAGCTCGCTTCAGCGCGATACGAGGAGTTGGTTTCTCAGGTCTGGCTGGCATTCATATCGGATGTTGCTGGTGAGAGAAGTTTAGTGCTCTTTGATTGCCGCACGCTCAAATGCAGTCTATCATGAAGGGAAGAAACACTCCCCAATTGTCATCACTTCTCTTGTCTTCTTCTTTAAAATAGCAGCCTTCCTTTGCGCTGCATGCGATAGAGCAAGCTTAGCTCATGCTCAAGTCAGGACGACAGTGGCAGCGACAGTTACACAAGCCCAGTCAGTCACCCAGCAACGCCGCTGCATCTTGTGCGTAAACAGACTTTCTTCTGCTTCTTGCTGCCCTCCTCCTTTTTCGTGTTGACCCCTCTCTTTGCCTCGTCAACACAGAGTGAATCTCAGGTCGCATCAACAAACGCAACATCTTGTTTCAGTTTCGTTCAAGTGAACGAAGCTGTTGAAAAGTTTCTGAAGTAGTTTTGGAAGATCCCATATTCCTCTGCCGTCGCTCAAAGGTACAAAACACCCAGATGCCCCCTTTGCACACACCCTCACACACCCTCACACAAACTTCTAGAGTCGCAGACTGAAGTTTGCAGCCTGAGCCAGCGACATTGATACGCTTGTATCACCCTGTGCGACTATGTCTTCCGGTGAAGACACTATTTCTGTCATGTCGCTCAACGACGAGCCTCTTCACCGAGCGCCCGAAGGCTACTACGTGGCGAACGAGTGCCCGAATGAAGCGGAGCAGTTCACTTTCACTTGTCCCTACATTCACTGCGATGGCTGGGTCTTTGTCTCTGCCGAAGAGTGCTAGAAGCATGATAAGAACTGGCACCAAGGTCCCTACGCGTGCGGGCAATGTCATGTGAGCTTTGCTGCTCAGCCTGCACTTCAACGACATGCCAAGGCAAGCAAGCATAACACTCAGTGGGTTTGTGAAGACGAAGACTGCGAGATGGTAGGAGAAGCTTTTGAGACAAATGCACTCTTTCGCGAACACGTTCGAAACTCAAGCGGTCACAAGTACTGGCTCGCCGATGAGACTGCAGATGACAATGACTCGGTGTTCACGCCATCTATCAACTCTGGTCATCAGAGCGCGGAAGATGATGTTTTTGGACCGTTCACGTCAGATGCAAATATCTGTAACGAACCCTGCTGCCGACACTACGGTACAGATTACAAGTGCAAGTCTGAGTTCAACCGTCATGCAGACACGGGCGCTCATCGAACTGCCGCGAATCTGAACAAGGTCTTACTCTCGAGCATTCCTACTGCCTCTGCACTTCAGGCCGAGCAGGAGGGTCTTCGATCTTTCCGCTGCACTTCTCGTCGCTGCCACCGACACGGGGAAGTCTTTAGTACAGCAAAAGCATTCTTCAACCACCTGAAAGACGACGACCATCGCGATGGATGGTATGTCAAGTTCGACGACGATGACCTCGATTACAGTAGCGATAGAGATGTCTTGCCCGGAATTCAGTTCTACGCTGGTGGCAAAAAGGGCAGATGTGTCAACGAGAAATGCCCCCGGTTTCGTTTCCAGTTTGACTCTTATGGCGCTATGAAGCAGCACAGCAGATCACTCGGTCACGTTCGGGCGGAAGAAGACCTTGGGTCTACAGACGCGGAAGAATCAGGCGAAGAAGTCTGGAAGAAGAGCGCGGTACACGGCATGGAGGTTGCGGATGATGGACTACTCTGGAAGTGCACCAAACAAGGCTGCAAGAAGTTCAACGTTGTCATCAAAGGGCTTGGAAATGCCATGAGTCACTACAACTCTGATACTCACCTGATGGCCGCGGAGGAGATCGCCACTTCATCTGATGAATCCGTCGAACATATCGAAGGCATGGAGTCCTTGAGAGACAGTGATGGCTGGAGGTGCCTCAAGCGCGGTTGCCGAAAGTTCAACAAGTTATTTCTGCTTTTGGGGAATGCGAAGAAGCACGCCAGCGGTGACAGCCATGCCTTGGCTGAGGAACCCGATTCTGCAGATGAGAACCTCGACGGGCTGGATTACTCAATGGAGGAAGGCGTCTGGACTTGTGTCAAACCTGGCTGCAAACGAATGAACGCTATCTATCAGCATCTCAACAGCGCCCGAAAGCACGCCAATGCTAACTTTCATGCTCTGGCTGAGGAACCCGCAGAGGAAACCCTGGAAGATAGCGAGGGCATGGTAGTTTTGGGTGGAGAGAGTGCTTACATGTGCATCAAGTTCGGCTGCAAAGGCTCAGGCAAAACCTACTCCAATGTCCGCTCTGCCAAGCTGCACGCGAACGCTAGGCCTCACATGAAAGCTGGCGATATTTCATCTTTCATGCCTAATCAGTTCAACATGGACTTGTTCGCAACCCCGACGCGAACTCCGAGGAACATGCTACTCACTCCCATGGAGACAGAGGAATCGAGCATCGTTGTCACCCCAGGCAGCCCTTCTGCTGGTCGTGGAACCAACCCTGCCGGATACCCAGCAGGCGCGCGAAACAGTACCTCTACGAAGACGATTCGATTACGAGGCTCTTCGGTGGCTAGAGCCGGTAGTAGCAAACAGGACGAGCTTGAGAGGAAGAACCGCGAGTTAGAAAGTCGTGTTACCAAACTGGAGATGCAGATGGGTCAGGTCCTCGGTTTGCAGAGTCCTCAGATCCAGAACAATGCGACCTATCAGAGCCCCCAGGTTCATCAGAGTTCCCAGGTTCACCAGAATCCGCAATTGTTTCAACAGACCCCTGAAGTTCCTCAGCTTGTCGAGACTACATGCGCTCGTGTCGAAGGTTTATCCAAGTTTGTGCGGGCAGCGTACCGTCCTAAGATGTCGATGCCCGCAAACGAGGACGAACTGTGAGGTTGTTGAGTTTACGAACGAGGGGTGGACTATTGTTAGGCAAGTGAGATGAAATGTCGAAGGAAAAGGAAATGTTATGTGTTTCATGTTGTCATTTTACAGGATTGGTCGGGGCTTTGTGATGAAAACAATTGCTTTTAAATACTGGCTGTGCGTAGGGGTCTAGATACAAGACATGATTGAGAATCAAATCTGTGCGAGTTCTATCCCATTTCACCAGAAATACCCATCTCCAGTCGTCCAGCAAAATACCGTTCTCCGCTTCAGCCTGAGGAATCTGTGCTTCTGTAGCCCTCACAGGGCCATCAAGGGGCCATCAAGAAAGTTCTCAATCCTCATCCTCGCCGCTGTCGTCTCAGTCCTCGGCTTCCCATTATTCTTCGTCGCTAGCCGTGAGTGACAAGATCTCCAAATCATCCGACACATCATCCAATGTCATCTCTTGGTCCTCCTCAAAAAGCTCTCCGGTGCAGATGAGTCGACCTCCATCAATCTCAAGTTCAATAGCTCCATCGGTTCCAAAGTAACGTTCATAAGACTCCTGGTCGATAGCCAGCTCCATCTGGGGGAGGTCCTGGGTTTCCTCATCATCTTCGGCGATGTAGACTTCGAGGTCAACGAGAGAGTCTCGAGGATGGACGCCCATAACTTGAGCGCCGTGGAAAATGTTTGGTTCGTCGTCATCTGAATCATCATATGACAGCTCAGGGTCGAAGATGATGGACGCTTCAAGCTCGTTGTCGACGACATCATCTTCATTTCCAATCACCACAGACGCCATATCGGAGTCACTGTCATCGTCGGAGTCGGTAATCTCGGCATCATCTATGACCATGGGCGTGTCGTCATCGGAGTCTTCGGTGTTGACGTTAGCAAGAGTTCCTTCAGAACTGTCTGTATCTTCATGAATGCTGCCCTCAATTGAACCGTGATCATCATCCCTTTCATCATGTTCGAGCAGAAATGGGAGCGCTTCTTCAGCTGCAGCACCCTAAACTGGCAGCAAGTTCAGTCCGATCCGAATGTCCTCCAGCGCAATACCCAGACCTCTCGCTTCGTCCAGCTTGCGGTTGCTCTTCCAGATGATGTCCCTACGGGCCATAATGCCAGCCTGCTGCGCTTCAAGAAGATTCAAGGCATCATCTTGAAGAGCATCGTGCAGAGACTCTGCATCGGGGTCCCAAGTGCGGCCAGTCCATGTAGCAAGACAGTCGTCTCCAATAGAGATGTCACTGAGGGCAATCCCCTTCTGTTTCGCTTCCTCGATGCGACGGTTGGAGTTGTAGAAGACGTGGTTTTTGAAGTCTGCGGTCATTAAATTAAGGACGACGGTGTCCATCATTTGTTGGGTCGCACTTTGTAGAAAAGTGGAAGGCGCTGAGCTGCTCATTTTTTGATCGAATGGAGAGAGTGCTCCAGGATGAGATTTTGTAGATGTAAAGATGAAGCTAGCAGCTGTGAGAAGAGATGAAATGAAATGTGAGTTGGCGCCTAAGCTCAAGAAATGCGATTTTGGTATTGGTTTGACGGGTCGCGATGCGTTGAGTAGGATAGAGATGAAGGTGGATCAAGATTGAAGATTGAAGATTGAAGATTGAAGATTGAAGATTGAAGATTGAAGATTGAAGATTGAAGATTGAAGATTGAAGATTGAAGATTGAAGATTGAAGATTGAAGATTGAAGATTGAAGATTGAAGATTGAAGATTGAAGATGGAGGTTGTGGTCTAGAAGGTAAATGAATCATGGCCAATCCAATATTTCAGACGGACAGCCACCATCTGTCTCTAACCTCTGCATTATTGCGACATGAATTTCTATCCAGTAACTTCACCATGCAATTGTCACCGTCATGGGTTCGGCAGACACAGTTAGAAGATTTATTATCATTTTAGTTGATCTTCAGAAGATCTACCGTCTCCCTTCATATGTAATTTCGGGACCTCGACCTTTGGCCTTATGGAAGCTGGAGCGCAGATTCCTCCGTGTGGCCTATAGCAGTTTCCAGCCTCGTCCAGTCCTTGATCTCAGGGATGTCTTTCGTTCTGAAGTCTCATTTCCTGCTGTGAGGTTCGCTTCGTGGTAGAGTCTCTTCACAAGCTGTTATCGTCGTTGCAACAGCTCCTCTTCGGGACTCTTCATCATTTGTTGTCCGCTCGTAGTTTTGTCTTCCTTTTCCCGCAGCAACTATCCCTCACTGAATATCGCCCATCTCAACCTCCTCAGCCTTCTCCTTCTCACCCTCAACCTCAGGCGCATCTACTCAAGTCAGCAATCTATTCCCAACCCTTCAAGCAGCAACTTACCCTTCATCTCGGCCTCGCCCTCAGCTTCCATCTTTCTCTTCATGGCATGCGCCAGTCTCTTCTCCACCTTGCGCGCCTTCTTAGCGCTCAGTTTGGCTCTAGGTCCGCTCGTAGGCAAAAGACCTGGCCTTGCGCCTCGTGTAGTATCGGCCTTTGCGACCTTATCCTTGGGTGCTTGTGATCGCTTGCGTCGCTCCTTGCGGGCACTTGAGGCGCGCGCCGCAAGGCGGTTTTTGGAGGGGCCGTTGGGATTGCCGACAGAAGGCATTGTGGCTGTATGTGTTGGTTGTGGTAATGCAAGTTCTGCGATAAGAAGTTCTCAACTTTTTTTTTACTGGGGTCGAAAATCTCGGTGGAGGTTCGGTAAGGAATGCGCTAAAGTATGCCCCGCCGCGGGGATCGGCAGAGCTGCATGTTCCAGAACGCCTCACCCAGAAAGTCAAGACATAAAGGCAAACGTACTCATGAATTCCAATTAATTGCGCCTAAAATGTCTAAGTAATACAATTCTGAAAGTGCCGCTTCCCATGCAATCAAGTAGTCATTTCAACATCATACACATGCCATCAGATGACGCCGAATACCCCTATGAACATTCTAGGTATGCACCATCCCGTCTCGAAATATACATCTCAGATAGATCATATGTCCTCCCTTAAGCACGAGTTTGTCCGTTTCGTCCAACAGTAGCTGCGCTATCCTCGCTGTTAGGTCCGAGCATTCTTCGGCTAGGGTCGTCATCGTCGTCGCTCATTAATCCATCTAACTCGAATTCTTGAGCATCTCGTAGTTGACCGTCTTCCACTGCGAGACCATTTGCGTAGTGGTTGTTGCCGAGCTCCTTGGTGTCCAGGACAGGATGAGCAAGGCGGTCCCATAGACCAATGAGCATGTTGACGAAGAGGAACATTATCGAGGCAAGCGAGTAGGTAATAAGGATATATGAAACATGATCCATGGCTGAGCCAGCAACAAGATTCATTTGCTCCTCTGTTGCACCCATGAAAAGGAAGCCAGCAGCATACATGAACTGTAAATGTTAGCTGAGTTTTCACTGCACAGCACTATTCGACTTACAAAGACAGGAACAAACTGGAAGCTGTTGGCAGTTCGGCCATCTTCTGAGATGGAGTGGGCATCCCTGAGCACAAAAGCAATTTCAATGATACGAGTAATGCCGACGACCATAAGAGTGTATCCAAACATCGTATGCGTAGCAGCACTGACCATCAGCTCCTGGGGATGCGCAGACATAGCCCAGCCCGTAATGAAAATGACGAAGCCGGGGATGAAGTTGCGCTTGGGGTTTCCATCGCGGTCCCGGCTTAGCCAGATACCAGCCAAACCAGCACACCACCAAATGATTCCCATTGTCGTATGTTGCCAATCGTTCTTAACCCAGTCTGTACCCCAACGATGCTCGGTAAAAGTGTTGACGCAGCCCCATGCAGCGATCGCAACACTATCATAGAACTCCTGCGAGCGACCATGTCGTCGGATCCAGAGCTGGCCAACAACGAGGATGATGGTGAGAAGAATTCCATAGGCGATGAAAGCGCCACCCATGATAAAATGAGCAGCGCATTGTCCAGTATGATCTCCTTGACAAAAGCCAAGGGCTGTGATTCCACCAAAGATCATCTGTGTCCATGACAGAACTGGCATAAGCTTGCCAATGAAAGAATGGCATGGACGGATCAACTTTCGGATTTTTCCATTGATACCCCTCTCCCAATGTCCCTTGAGGTAGAGCCCGAGAACAACCTGCGCGGCGAGGAGAAGCTGAAGAATGTGCGCAAATTTGCCGTGGACGTGATTCGGAATGAACTCGCGGCCCTTGTGCGCATGACCAAGGAAGAAGCCAAGAATAGCTAGAATGGTGCCAACAGCTTGGGTTGGAACGTGCCATCGATTCTTGGTCATCTAGTGGACGTCAGTATTGTGCCAAGACTGAGTAGGTTTGTTTACTTACACCCAAAACCATACCGACAGGGAAGATGACGCCGTACGCTAACATCTGGATGAAGATGTGAATCCATAATACCGTATCCTGCTGCTCGTCAGCCGCTGATCCAAATTTTCAGGTCTGTAAAACGCACCAAAGGTTCCAAAGAAACTGTTTCGCCTTCGGGAATATGGCTTGCATCGTGGTCGTGGGCCTGCACAGCTGTAACAAGAAGCGCAATGGTCGCAACCTTGGATAACGAAGGCGCCGCTATGGCCTTCGACTTGTAATCGCCAATCATGGCCGTATCGTCCTCGAATTTCTGTCAATATAGGACCCAATGTCTCCGTGCAAAATTGCGAGCAATCGTAGTTTCGGCTCCGTTCTGCCCGTCGCAACAACCGTCGGTGGGGGATCGTCGATGTTTAGCGGCGTCCAGATGATTCAATTGTAAGCAGCAATCGCTGGAAGATCGTGGGTCGATAAGCGAGTAGATAGCGAGATTTAGAGAGCAGCGTAAATAAAGGACAGCGTTTGTGCAACGAGGCAGAATAAAACTCCTCTAGGGAGACCAAAGATGAAGGGGAAGAAGGGGATGAGGAAATTGGGCAAACTCAAAAGTTGTTTCCTTGTGTCGGTTCAAGTAAAAAGGCCGCCAACCTCTCCCACTTCCCTCCATAAAACTAGAGGTTCCAGGGGGGCTTCATCGATTGAGGGCGTCATTCCGGAGCTTTCGGCAGCCTGTCATTACACAAAGCGCGATGGCGATTGGTTGCTTTTGACATCGGGCGTGGTGCTTTCCCACTAATTCATACAGTGCCAGGGGGTTTGCCGGAGCTTTATTGTCCGCTAATAGAGCAACGTGCGTCAACTGGGTCCGATATACCCGAATCCAAGAATGCCATGTTTACTCCCAAGTCTTGGTCCTCTTGGACCTAAGAGTCTGAAGGGAAGTATTTTCATGAGCAGCTTTTTAGACGCCTGGTCGTCAACTTGAAGGCATCACCTAAAGTCATAAACAGAAGCCCTTGAAAATGCAGCTCATGCATTGATCTCACCATGGTAGTAACGGGAACATACCGAATCCGGTAGATGAGGAGCATCGCTTGCTCCATGGTTACTCGTCCCCAAGAATTAGAAGTCTCGGCATTAATGGATCCCGAAACTGATCACTGATTTATGGGACTTCATTTTACAAGTGCTGTGTGTAGATGTCCGTATATCCGTCTAGTTCTTCTCTCAGCATACACCAGTGCCATACTACCCTGCCCTAGCTACCCTAAGAGAAGGCAGAGTTGTTCGCGCATCTGGCCTAGCTACCAGGGATTTTGATTCCATTCATTGGATGGCTCGTATGTGATCAAGTCTATGCTTTTGGTGATGGTCGATATTCCCAGCTGTTTCTGTCAACACGAATATGAATTTTAGAAATCTATAATGGACGTATGCTTCGCCTGTAGTGAGACTAGAATGTAATGAGACAATACTTGGCACCTACCTATTTGACACACATGATCTTTGTTGAATGTTTTAATTGGCATGAAATATTCACTTGGAAGTTACAGAGAAATCTGCCACATACTGCTATTAAGAGATTCTGGGTCAGTTTAGGGTAAGCGATAATACAAGGCTTGACTTGCAACAATGAAGTTCCATCGTCAATGGATCTGTATTGTGCAGTAAAGGTCTTGAAGGGTTGTTTCCTTTATATTTAAATCAGGATAACTGGGACGGTGATGGCCCATTTCATAAACATTTCGTCGATAGCAACATTGAATGTAAAATCCGGGTCTGAATTCCACTCTATTGTGATCCCGAATCCAGCTTCGCTTCCTTCGCCTTCAGTATTTCTTTGGCCTTTCCCCAGAGCTCTGCCTCCATGTCCCTCTCAACTCTTGTCCCCCGACTGTTCAGCCAACCTGCTCCGATGTTGCCCACGGCTCCCACTCCGTTGGGCGTCGGTTGTGGGATAATGGGACCCGTCTTATTCAGACGAGGCGGTGGGGCAAGACTTATGATATTGGCTTCTTCGAGTGCCATGACCTGGCGTTTGATCTTGACGTCGACGGTGTGTAGTGCCCGGAAGAATTGATCTGTCGCAGAGGCGAAAGCCTCTTTTTGTGTACCAGGATCTAGTGATGGCTTGGTAGGTTCGGCTGATGGATCCATGTTCTGGTCGTTTTCTGTGGATTTCGGTATTGTGAGCGCGTTGAGTGCTGTGGCAGTGTGTTTCATGAGCTGGATGATTTGTTGATCGATGGCGTTGAGCTGGCGTATGTTCTCTTCAATGGTGAATGGCTCGTTGCGTGCTGATTCGGCACCGGCCATCTCGACATCATTTGGAGAATCCATGATTATGACCAGAAACTGTGGGAGCTTCTTATATGTGTGTATGGGATGAAGTTGATGATGGAGTGTCCTTTGATTTATGCTCAAACTCTCGGTTGAACACAGGGCTCAGCTGGGACAGAGTTTTGTGATGGTTGAAGGTGAACAAATACTCAGAAAGGACGATCGGGCTTCCAATCGCCGATATTGCCTTATTTTTATGCAAGCAGATGAATAAACTGTAAGTGAGTTCTCTACGACGGTGAAGTTGAAGTGAGTTGAAGTGTAACCGAAACATTTCTCAATGAATGAAAGACTTGGTGAGAGGTACGTACCTGCTGTCACTGGCAGATTCCGTCCCAATGGCGGCCCGTGCGTGCGTGCTCAGTCAATTGTTTCAACAGCAGCACGATTCGTTAGGATGAACGACAGGAAGAAAGCTCTTATAATTATCAAAAAGAACAACAAGGAAATTCTGGATATTTCAACTTTGGATACTCCTGTGTGTGCCACGCTCTTATTGTGTCGTAGAGTTCAATATCATGTTGCGCCGCTTAATCATCGGTTAACCTCCCGGCGCGCTCTGCTAAGCTTTGGCGCGTTTGGATCATCCACGATTCACTTTAACTTTCAGCATTATTGAATCGAGGTTACAACTCACACAAACCTTAGGATCTCATCGCCTTCTTAGCTACAATCATTCATCTTGGAGCCTTTTTAATTCACTGACCAAACTGACCTACCAAATCTTTCGAATATCTGATAGAGAAGGACACTGCCACAGACTAGCAGTTTGTGACCTCTCATCTCATCACCTTGAAGAGCGACAGGAGCCGGTCCCCATCCGAAAGACACGGCTGGGGTATGACATATCGCTGAGGGACACACTCTCTACCAGTTTGTGGCGTAGACAGGCTGGATCGAACACCTAGGCTCCAATACAAGCCCGCCTTCTTCTCTAATAGTCACTGCCCTTCGCTATGTCTGGGCCAGCACAAACACCGGGTGCCCCTCAAGCGCCGGGCTATCAAGGGCCTGCACCAACACCTCCAGCTCCAACACACACAACAACAACCGCAGCGACGGGCCAAAGTAGCTCATCCGGAGGCCCAATGTCGAATCAGAACCTCAACCAGATTGTAAGTCATTTTCTATTCGTTTGCTCAATGACTCTCCGTGCTTGTCTTATTCCATTACACCACCAGCCTAACGGCGACCATTATATCCTTTTTTGCCAGTATCACAGACCCCCTTACCACTTTCCATGACAACGCATATCAAGCATCGGCCATATTGCGCATTGTCTCTATGTAACCTGTCCAGGGTGCTTACCTCAACTTTCCATGGTCTTGAGTCACAGTAATGCAGAATATCATCCATCCATTACCAACACACATACTTGACCAGCGCGCGCATCATAATTATGATGGAACCCTGTTTCTACCATATACTTACTAAACGTAATGCACAGGTCACGGACTACTTGCTCAAGAGGGGCTTCAACCGGACCGAAGAGGTGTTTCGTCAGGAATCTAAACATCTCGGCCCTGATGGCAAGCCTATCTATCAACTGGCCAACCTTGGCCCCAAAAAGTACCAACGAGCCTTTGGACTTCTTCGCGAATGGGTCGAGAACAACTTGGACATATACAAGGTATGCCAGGGTCATCCTCCCGCTGTTTCCTTTGCTGACAACTCCAGTTCGAACTGTCCAAGCTGCTGTGGCCTGTCTTCGTCTATTCTTTCCTGGAACTTATCCAACATGCCTACACTGAAGATGCGAAGGCTTTCCTCAGAGACATCGGCCCTAACTTCCAGCCAGTACACGCGGATGATCTCAAGACCCTGGGTACCATTACACTCCCGCAGCACATCAACGAGAACCCCATGACAAAGCTGTACCGGGAAAACAAGTACCGAATCCCTCTGAACCAACATGCCAGCGGTGATCTTTTCAACTTTCTGGAGCGCGAGTCTGATCAGGGTGGTTCCGTGATTCGTCAAGTCCTAGCAACCTATTGCCAGATTGATTCTACAGCTCGTGGACCTATTACGCCCTACAGTTTCGAAGCTGTTTACAGAAGGTCAAGGAACATGGAGATAGAGAGCGTGGATACCAACGAAGGTATCCCGGGCGTCAATATTGGTTTGTCTAATAAGGACGTTCTCGATCCAACCGCTCCTCTGAAGCTTGGACCCCTGCCTATGGATGCCGACCTACGCGACGATGTGCGGGCTGAGCTTGAGGAAGAGGAGCGACGAATTCCGCCACCTCCCGGGAAAACATCGCTAGTGGAGGAATTCGATCAAAAAATCAAGCGTGAGGAGAGCGTAGATGCCCCAAGCAGAGCAGAGTTACCCTTACCACCCTCGAGGCCGAGAGACATTATGCTGGAAATGCAAAAGCTACGAGAGAATCGCGACCGATTTAAGATCGATGGTGCGACAGGAGGCGTGGGAGTCCCTATCAGCGCATGCATGTTTACATTCCATAACACGCTTGGAAGGTGAGTTTCGCAGCCCCTCGAGAACTATTCGTACTGACAAGCTACAGTGTTGCCTGCATGGACTTCTCCAACGATGGACAATTAGTGGCAGCTGGTACCACGGAATCTTATATTCGCGTTTGGTCGCTGGACGGTAAAGCCTTGCCCACGATGAACGCGCATGAGAAAGAAGCCAAGTTTAACAGCCGCAAATTAATCGGACATTCTGGCCCTGTTTACGACGTGTCTTTCTCCGATGCTGCTTCCGGCCCTCCGCAGAAGCTCTTTGGCGACGAAGGAAAGTCGAACCCTGCTATGGACACGCGACCGAAGCTGCTACTATCTGCATCTGCAGATGGTCAGATCCGTCTTTGGTCACTAGAGTCTTGGAGCTGCCTGTGTTTGTACAAGTCCCACGATGGACCTGTTTTCAGGACACTATGGGGTCCTCATGGACATTATTTCATCAGTGGAGGATACGACAAGGCTGTGCGACTGTGGATGCAAGATCACGCTTCCCCTCAACGGTTGTTAGTTGGGCACGACACATGCATCTCAGCGCTTGCATGGCACCCTAATGGCCTCTATGTCTTCTCCGCCTCTGACGAGACTGATAAGACGATCCGTATGTGGTCTGTCGTAACTGGCAGCTGTGTCCGCGTGTTCACAGGCCACAACGAATACATCACCGCCATGGAATGCGCGCCAAATGGCAAGATCCTAGCAAGTGCCGATTGTGCAGGTAACATCTTCTTTTGGGACCTTGCAAAAGGAACACGCATCAAGCGGTCGCGTGGCCACGGCAAGGGCGGAATTTGGTCACTCAGCTTCAGCGTTGAATCCAACGTGCTTGCGTCCGGTGGTCAAGATGGCACAGTCCGACTTTGGGATGTCGAGCTGCCTTCCGACCCCCAAAAGGCGAGCCAGCAACACACAGGCCTCGATGCGACAGCAACAGGGGCCGATGGTACAAGCGCAGGAGGCACTGTCGGTGAAGCTTCTCGCGTGACGGCCGGAACTTCAGGACCCGCGGGTACCAGCAGCACCACCGGAACTCATAAGAAAAAGAATAAGGAGGTGATGATCACTCCCGATCAGATCAGTGCGTTCCCGACGAAGAAGACACCAGTGATGAAGGTCAAGTTTACACGGATGAACTTGGTCATTGTAGGCGGCTGTTACGACCCCGAACGTTAGGAGCGGGAGGCAGTCGACCCAGTTGCTCGCGAGAAACGGCGAAGGCAACAATTTGCCGCTAAGTTTGGAATAGATTTGGGGCTGACGGCGAGACCTCGCAAATAGTCTACGATGAAACTGGGTCAAACAATCAGGAGAGGCGCAATGGGCTACATTCACATAGCAGTCATGATCACAGCTACTGAGAATATACGGCGAGTTGAGACCCGCTGAAGAGGTGGTTTCAGTGAACAAACTGGAGAATAGGGAGCAGTCCACAGGAAATCGTATTAGGGCTGATGACATCCTTTGCAAGAGAGCATGGATTTCCTGTAATAATAGAATATGAGTAATAACTACAAAACACTGTGAATCTGTTACCATATCTAAGCACTGGTTGCCTACCTGAATATTTCTATGGTAGTCTTTGAAGGCGTGTAAGTTGAAGCTGGTTGATAGAACGATACGTACCTGTCATACGGGGAAGAGTGGGGCCGTCTCCGCTGACGTCCGCCTGCGTGGAGGCATGCTCCCCAAGCTTCCAACCTCGACCTCTCAAGCCATTCTATCAACCTCGACGGCTATAAATCCCAACAGAGGTAGCTTCTCGCGATCGCATCAATTAGAAATGGACGTCGAAGAATCGCCTTGGGCCGATTCATCACAGGCCGCATCGCAACAGGCATCGCAGCCTGAAGCCGCGGCCTCGCAATCATCCAACCCAGCAGCTCCCTCGGCTCCCTCGTCAGCCCCTCGTCCATCAAGAGGGCCTCGTCGCCTAGTCGCTCAACCCACACGTCTCGAAGCTGTCGATGATCCTCTTGGTCCTCTCGGCGCCGCCACCGAAGACAATGGCCCTGCTCAGGATGCCCCTCCGGTGCCTCCGCAAAAGGAGCAGATGGTAATTCGTACCACCATGCCTCAACCCCAACAGCAGCGTCGACCTGCGGATCCCCACCATATCGACGATGATGAGAACGATGGGCCAAAAGCTCCTCGCGCACCTCCTCCCGTCAAGGCTGCCCAGCCTAGCGCAGTCAGGAGCAGCAACCAGCCGAGCGTTAGTGTTGAGCAGGCTGCCAAGCCCACGTTCCAGATTACGGTTGGAGATCCTCACAAAGTTGGTGATCTGACAAGTTCCCATATTGTCTATTCCGTTCGAACCAAGGTATGAAGCGCCGGCCCCCAATTAACTCAATCAAGCACTCACGCACAGACATAGACCACTTCCAAGGGATATAAACAGCCCGAGTTCGAAGTCAAGCGCCGTTATCGCGATTTCCTCTGGCTTTACACAACTCTTCACGGCAACAACCCTGGAATTGTGGTTCCACCTCCTCCTGAGAAGCAGGCGGTCGGCCGCTTCGACAGCAACTTCGTTGAGAGCCGACGAGCTGCTCTTGAGAAGATGCTTAATAAGACCGCGATACACCCCACGCTGCAGCACGATCCCGATCTGAAGCTCTTCTTGGAAAGCGAGACTTTCAATGTGGACGTCAAGCACAAGGAGAGAAGGGAGCCCATTCCTACTGAGAGCAAGGGTGTGCTTGGGTCTCTGGGTATCAACGTTGGGGGCGGTAACAAGTTTGTGGAGCAAGACGACTGGTTCCATGATCGCAAGGTCTATCTTGATGCTCTCGAGAATCAACTCAAGGGACTTCTCAAGGCTATGGAGACCATGGTCGGTCAACGTAAGATGATGGCCGAGGCCGCTGGTGACTTCTCAGCTTCCCTTCACGCGCTCTCCACCGTTGAACTGTCGCCCTCACTATCAGGCCCTCTTGATGCTCTTTCCGAGCTCCAGCTTACTATCCGAGATGTGTACGACCGCCAAGCCCAGCAAGATGTTCTGACATTCGGCATTATTCTCGAGGAGTACATTCGCCTTATCGGTTCAGTTAAACAGGCGTTTGGCCAGCGACAGAAGGCGTTCTATTCATGGCATGCTGCGGAATCGGAACTACAGAAGAAGAAGGCTACACAGGACAAGCTCTTGAGACAAGGTAAGAGTCAGCAAGACCGACTCAACCAAATGAGCGCCGAAGTTGGTGAGTCAGAGCGTAAGGTGCACCAGGCCAGGCTTCTATTTGAAGATATGGGCCGGTTGATGAGAAGCGAGCTTGATCGATTTGAGAAGGAAAAAGTGGAAGATTTCAAGAGTGGTGTCGAGACATTCCTTGAAAGCGCAGTTGAGGCGCAAAAGGAGGTGAGTACAGTGAAAGCAGTGAAGATAGAAGCGTGCTAACATGGTGCAGCTTATTGAGAAGTGGGAGACATTCCTGATGCAGCTTGACGCTGAAGACGACGAATCAGTATTTTATAGACCGCCAGTATACCAGCAGCAACAGCAGCAAAAGGGGGGCGATACTGCTGTTGACCGTGCTCGAGCGAGGATAGACGAAGACTCGGACTAGATGGACCGGGCGTCGGTTTCCCCAACGCATCTTGGCGGTTCTATCTGGTAGCGATGAGGTTGAGCTCTTGATGGGAGGAAGAATTATATTCACGTCCACAGAGATGTTTGACTATTGATCAGTTCCGAGAATCGGAGACACGCGTTTTTTATATCTTACAAGCCTCGGGGGCTTTATAGCTGTTGTACATATCGAACCACCCCCATCCACCTCATGCTTCCAATTCTCGGATGTCCTCAATAGTAATTTATACAAGACTCATTTCCACCCCAAGTTGATATTGGGTCGTTACGGTTTTTGTGACAGCGGTTCCTCCTCTATTAACAACAACATTGTATCATTGTTTACTTTCTCTTCTTAGCCTGCTTCTTAGGTCCTGAATCCCTCATAGCGTTCGCATCTTGTGTTGGCGCATATCCAGTGATAAGATCCGCATAGCCTTCATCAGCTGTCTCAGCAGCACCTTCACCCTCCTCAGCATGAGAAGCATCATAGGCACGACCGTAACGTTCTCGGAAAGCCGCCAGTTTACCAGCCTCATCAAGCTCGACGTTCTTGAGTGACTTCTCGGATGGCTGCCACAGCAATGTGTTGCGTGTGTCCTTTGTAGCGCGGTAGATGGGTAGTGGGGAGGTCGTTCGCATGGTGTATGAGGAGCCGTCAGACAGTGTGACGAGCTGCGTGAATGTGTATGGTCGGCGCGGTCGAGGAATAAATGTGGCATGACGGACTTGGCCGAGGGAGAGGCGGGTTGGTGAGCATGACGGTGTGAGTGTTGTTCGTAGAGGCGAGAGAGTCGCCGGTGACACTGAGAATTTGGCCATTGTGATGAAATCGCTACTGTAAGAGAAGCCGTAAAGGACGAATTGACGGCCCTGAAAGCGATTGACGACCGTAGGTTGGTGGTGAAGCTTCAGATAGTAGGCTTGAAGTCGATCGGTAAAATTTAGGATGCGAGGTCCGAATGCGGGTACACCAAGCAGGGGTTCGGGAGCTTATCGATAAGAAAATGCAATTGTTCTTCGTCATTTCTAGACTGGCTCGGCCTCCGACTGCGAACGAGTGAAATAAAAAGGCGCCTTTTGACACGGGCCATTTTGCGTCCTCTTTACGGTTTATCTGAGGCTCCTATAAGTTTATTTGTTGATAATGCGCTGGGGTGGGCAATGAAGAGCTCCCGAGCGCTGCGTAATGGCGCTGCGACAGTACTTGTCATGACGAGAGGCGGGACCAGAGGATTCAGTTCTTTACAGACTACTGGGTACCTCGAGCGTTCGATAAGGGGAATGAGTGGTTGCGGAAGATATAAGTCTTCGTTATCTGGGCCTTGTTCTTCGCAATGGGCGCTACATCGTGAGTGTTTCAGTCATGGCTTGTTACTCTAGCTAATGCTGTACTGTAGATAGAAGAAATCACACAACAGCTACTGCAACAACATGGCATACATCCCCAGCCAAACCTCCAACCGTCCATCCGACGAAACAAGTCCCTCTACCTGAACAACTCCGCTCCATCATGCGTCTCCTCCCCCACAGCGTCGTTGTCTGTACATCGAACCAGCCCGGCGACGGCCCTCGTGCCATGACGATGTCGTCTTTTACATCATTAACACTCGCACCTACACCCCTTGTCACATTCAACATTGCCACGCCGAGCAGAACACTGAATGCTATAAGAGCAAGTGGTGGTTTCAACGTACACGTCCTATCAGGGGATGAGCGGGGGGCAAATGTTGCCAGTCACTTTACAAAGGGCAATCTTGGAGGGAATGCATTCAAGGGACTGGATTATACCCAAGAAGGTGACGAGGCACCCATACTAAGAGAGGACGGCGTCATGTTTGCACTTCGGTGTAGGGTACTCCAAGATGCGCCAGAGGGAGGGCTCTTGAGAGTGAGAGATCATGTCATTGTGGTGGGAGAGGTTGTAGAGATGGTGAGGGTTGGGGAAGAGGAGGATGAGGACTTTGGACTTGTGTATGCGGACAGAAGGTATAGAGAGGTTGGAGTGGTGTTGGAGATGTAAGTGATGGGGTTGTATCAAAAGCTGGCTAGAGTGTATATTACCCTGTATAACATGGGCATCAATGTTTGTGGAGAGCACGGAGTTACCGTGGTTCTCGAAGATTCATGATCAATGATAAAAGAAATTATGCATATTCTGGAATAGAAGCAAACGATGTTGTGTTAGGTTATGTTATGGGATTGCGTGTAAGTTTGGATCTTCGCTTGATGTTTGAGGTGGATATCATGGTCACTTGATGCTTCATTGGCAAACTGCCAAAGAACAAACCAGAAGAGCCACAAATAACATCCAATTTTAGCGATTGAGCCTACAGTTTGCCCAAGATTGATGGAAGCTGAGTATATTGCTTATCTCAGAAAATCTATCTGCCTTCTGATCAACCTCGGCTCGACACATTTGCTGATTGTACGGTGACACTCAGCCTTGCTTTCAACGATCGTATCTCATTGGTGTAGACAAATTACAAAACGGCTCAGCACAGCTACCTTTTGATCTTTGCTTGGGCTACTGGCAGATGGGGAGGCCTCAATTGAAACAGTTGGCTGTTGTTGGCAATGCCTAGGCAGCACACGCAATAGTTGATGTGTATGGCTAGAAGCTTCGATTCGGTCAAGGGGTTGTTACTTTCGCTGGGGTAAGAAAGCGGAAGCGGTGGGACTCTGAAATGGAAAGCCTAGGAACATGAACAGGGGTCTTTTTCAGCCTCGAATGAGGGGTTGTTCAAAGATCCATCCCACGGTGATAAGGCAAGGGGATGCAACAAAACTTAGGACCTCTATTCTAAGTGACAAAAATCCTTAGGTAAACTTAGCATAGTTTAGTATAGATTTAGACTAAATATTTTTGACACCTCGATTCAATGTCAGAACTCTTGCGCCCCAAGGTAAGACTCTGGAGCAGGTTATGTACGCTAACAGACGGGTAAGTATTTGCCATCGTTATTGAGTTTTTGTATAATTCATGTAGATCAATGAAACCTCTGTTTTCCACAATCACAATAGCTCATTGTTTGACTCGGATAGCCTGCTGTATTTGTGGTACCTGAATTCGCAAAAGATAGACATTTGGGGCGATGCATGTCGAGCTTGTGAAGGGAAACGTGGAAGAGTCTAGCAAACAATGGCCAATCACTCGAGACTGGTCCATTCAATTTTGCCTCCCTCCTGGTCCCTTTGTGCTCTTTTTTGGGGTAAGCAATGTACCTTGAGCGAGAAAAACTCGAGACTCTAGAAGAGGATGCCAAAATAAACTCAGTAAAGAGCCTTCTAAGCTTAGGCTATGTTACCTAAGGTTTTTCGTCTCTTAGGATCGAGGAGCTTAAGATTTATTGTCCACTTAGGGTTGTACGTTAGCAGACCGCAAAGATGCAGGCAGAATCAGAGGCAAACTGTACCAGTGTTTGCCGCCAAACCTATGGTTGCTGTGGTTGCCTTCGAGACGGGTGAGGCGAGGCAAGGTGCCTCAGATGGAGCTAGCGGAAGGCGGGGGAGGGAGCTGTGCTGTAGGTAGCGGCGCTAGGTGGTTAGGTGGGCTCTTTTGGCCGTAGAATCTCATGGAACCTCACAATGGCAGAAGCAGATGGAAGGAAGGAGGGGCCGGCCGCGCCTACATATTTTTCTTGTACCTGCCTCTTCAACCTTCTTCTCTCTTTCCAAACAACACACATCTCTCATCTTTTTTTCTCGCCTGTGCATACCTCTTTCTATCTCCTTTCTATACAGGAGACTCAAACCGCTTTTCCTTTTTGTAACGAATATCTCAAGGTATGTGCATTCATGACAAGCAAGAGTCGCTGTCCCCCGCCATGCCCACCTCTCCTCCACTCGAGTCTTCGTGATAATGTGCGCCGATCAGCTTGAATAGCTTCAGAATTCGCTATTTTTTGGTCTTGGGAGAAGTAGCAAGTGGCCGAGGAAGCTCGAGTTCTAGAGCCTTCTCAACCCCTCCATGCACTTCCTTCCCTCCTTCCCTAACCCACTCACCGACATACACTTTCAACCTCCCTCACAACTATAAATTCATCCCTTTCTTCCTTCAATCACTAACTCTTTTCAACAGTCACGATTCCCTTTGATACCCGACACCATGGCTGAGACTTTCGAGTTCCAGGCTGAGATCTCTCAGCTTCTCTCCCTTATCATCAACACTGTCTACTCCAACAAGGAGATCTTCCTTCGAGAGCTTGTCTCCAACGCCTCAGATGCCCTCGACAAGATCCGATACAAGGCCCTTTCGGACCCTAGCCAGCTCGACTCTGGCAAGGACCTCCGAATTGACATCATCCCCGACAAGGCCAACAAGACTCTCACCATCCGGGATACCGGTATTGGTATGACCAAGGCTGTAAGTTAATATGCCAATCAGACACAAATGCCATATACTAACATTATATAGGATCTTGTCAACAACCTGGGTACTATTGCCCGATCCGGCACCAAGCAGTTCATGGAGGCCCTGACTGCTGGCGCTGATGTTTCCATGATTGGTCAGTTCGGTGTTGGTTTCTACTCCGCCTACCTCGTTGCCGACCAGGTCCGTGTCATCTCCAAGAACAACGATGACGAGCAGTACGTCTGGGAGTCTTCCGCTGGTGGTACTTTCTCCATCACCGAGGACACTGAGGGTGAGCCCCTCGGCCGCGGTACCGCTATCATCCTCCACCTCAAGGACGAGCAGACCGAGTACCTGAACGAGAGCAAGATCAAGGAGGTCATCAAGAAGCACTCCGAGTTCATCTCATACCCCATCTACCTCCACGTCGAGAAGGAGACCGAGAAGGAGGTCCCTGATGAGGAGGCCGAGGAGGTCACCGAGGAGAGTGATGACAAGAAGCCCAAGATCGAGGAGGTCGATGACGATGAGGAGGAGAAGAAGCCCAAGACCAAGAAGATCAAGGAGACCAAGATCGAGGAGGAGGAGCTCAACAAGCAGAAGCCCATCTGGACTCGCAACCCCCAGGACATCTCCCAAGAGGAGTATGCTTCCTTCTACAAGTCTCTCTCCAACGACTGGGAGGACCACCTCGCTGTCAAGCACTTCTCCGTTGAGGGTCAGCTCGAGTTCCGCGCTATCCTCTTCGTTCCCAAGCGCGCTCCCTTCGATCTCTTCGAGACTAAGAAGACCAAGAACAACATCAAGCTCTACGTCCGACGTGTCTTCATCACTGATGATGCCACCGACCTCATCCCTGAGTGGCTCGGCTTCGTCAAGGGTGTTGTCGACTCTGAGGATCTTCCCCTCAACCTGTCTCGTGAGACTCTTCAGCAGAACAAGATCATGAAGGTCATCAAGAAGAACATTGTCAAGAAGTCTCTTGAGCTCTTCCAGGAGATTGCTGAGGATAAGGAGCAGTTCGACAAGTTCTACAGCGCCTTCTCCAAGAACCTCAAGCTTGGTATCCACGAGGACTCCCAGAACCGTTCCATCCTCGCTAAGCTCCTCCGATTCAACTCCACCAAGTCTGGTGATGAGCTTACCTCCCTTTCCGACTACGTCACCCGCATGCCTGAGCACCAGAACAACATGTACTACATCACTGGTGAGTCTATCAAGGCTGTCTCCAAGTCTCCCTTCTTGGACGCTCTCCGCGAGAAGGGCTTCGAGGTTCTCTTCCTCGTTGACCCCATTGATGAGTACGCCATGACTCAGCTCAAGGAGTTCGAGGGCAAGAAGCTTGTCGACATCACCAAGGACTTCGAGCTCGAGGAGACCGAGGAAGAGAAGAAGGCCCGTGAGGCTGAGGAGAAGGAGTACGAGAGCCTCGCCAAGGCCCTCAAGAACGTTCTCGGTGATAAGGTCGAGAAGGTTGTCGTCTCTCACAAGCTCGGCACCTCTCCTTGCGCTATCCGAACTGGCCAGTTCGGTTGGTCCGCTAACATGGAGCGTATTATGAAGGCCCAGGCTCTCCGTGACACCTCCATGTCCAGCTACATGTCTTCCAAGAAGACCTTCGAGATCTCCCCCAAGTCTCCTATCGTCCAGGAGCTCAAGAAGAAGGTTGAGACTGACGGCGAGAACGACCGCACTGTCAAGTCCATCGTCCAGCTTCTCTTCGAGACCTCTCTCCTTGTCTCTGGCTTCACCATTGACGAGCCCGCTGGTTTCGCCGACCGCATCCACAAGCTTGTCCAGCTCGGCCTCAACATTGAGGAGGATGACTCTGCCCCTGCTGAGGCTGATGCCGCCACCGATACCCCTGCCGCCGCCACTGGTGACAGCGCCATGGAGGAGGTTGACTAAATGACCATGCACGCTAAACGGGATACCATAAAAAGTCAATGGAGTTGAAGGGTTTCGGTTTTTATGAGCAACAAGGTCTTTTTTCTGTCTTTGGTTTCTATGCGGGCTTATCGGATTTGAGCAGCCGCTTACTCTGCCATAATTCCCCAGTTCTTTTGAGAGGAGGACGGGGTGTAACTCTAGTTAGCTCTATGATTACGAGAGAGATGAAGTAGACGCGAAATGGAAATGGTATAGAACAAATGTCTCGTGCTTGAATCTGATGTGAACGTGTGAAGTTAAAAATGCACTCCATTACATCTGCGAAAATGGTAACATTTTGTCTTTTTAATGATGAGTCGATGAGGTAACGTTCCTGAGGACCTGTGCTCACAATGTAGCAAGTAGTGTTGGTTGCGGCTTGTCGCGATGACTCAAATCAATGTTACTATGGGGTATATAATCTATCTTTGTGGGACGTGGAAGCAACCCAATCCTTCTTTAACTAGTCCATTACTCGTTTCCAACTCTATACCCATATGTGCAGGATCGCAAGACGGAACTGAGATGGGATATGTATCTATCGTTGGTATTGTACAGATGTTATATGCGATAAGGGCTCAGTATGACCAGCATACTCTTCTGAACCATGATTTAACTATACGAGAACGTAGAGAGCGCAGATCTATGAAGTCGTTAGTTGCATTCTGACATATTTGTTGGGGGCCGTGACATACCATGCTGAGGCCGAGAACCATCGATGCCCAGAAACAGACATTGTTCAAGGTCTTCTTACCACGGACCCATCTCGTACGTTGGAGCATTACGATGGGTAGTTGAAGCATCTGACACACGAAGCCGTAACCACGGAGCTTCTTGGTGATACATGCCATGACAATCTCATGGCCAATAGCAGAGATGAGGAATGTCAACGCCGTGGCAGCTCCTCTGCCGATGCGAGGTCGAGAGGCACTGTAGACGTGGCGTCGAAGGAAGCTATATACAGGGATGTTCCACTCGCGAGAGAACTCCATCCAGTCGGTTGAGTTCCACCAGTCAGAGTAAAAATGTCTATCAGCGAAGCAGGTGATTTCAGCGAACGCGCCGAGGACGTATTCAAAGATGACGAGGAAAACGAGGAGGAATGTTAGCATAAAGGGGAAGAGAAGCCATGAGATAGTCTCCGCTAGGATGAGCGACTTCTCCGAAAGGGATGAAACGGCGGGAACGGCATCGAGGCGCTCCGAGGCATCGATTAGAACGGGAAGAATAAAATCTTCTGAGATGATGGTTAACAGAAAGATACAGCCAAAGGTGGCAATGATCTTGGAAATGAGAGAAATCCAGTTGATGCGGGACATTCGAGGATATTCGATCTCGTAGCAGAGTGTTGGACAGAGGAGATAGTCCATGTAGTTGGACCAAGTGAGGTTATTCGGATATGTGACATTGCCAATGGGACTCGTAAGCTCACGGGCAAGATCCTCTCGCAACTCATCGACTTCGTCGGCACTGTTGTTGCCGCTCGCGACAGGACTGGGTACCAAAAGGTTGTTGTTAACAGCATCCACCTCCTCGTTGCTCTTGTTTCCATCACTATTGCTTCGTTTGGCTTGCTGTCGTTTCTTGCTACGGTTTCGACGACGCTTCTTGCTGCCGGAGGTAGCCGCCTCGCCGTTAGCGACACTATCGGTGGATGGATATTGGTAGGCTGGTCGTCGATCCTGAGGCGAGAAGGGGTTGTCGAGAGCGTACAGTCGCTTCTCCGTCTGCGATAAATGTCCGTTATAGAAAGCGTACGAGTGCATCTTCATCAGTAGCACCATGGTATGCAAGAGAAAGAACACCTGCGACGTCCAGGTCCATTCAAAGTGAAAGGGCACAATGATCCAAAGCGAAAGCCAAGCGACCTGGTAGATGCTCTGAATAGCTATTCCACCCTTGTCCCAGGACAGAAAGCTACCGGGCTTTGCACTTCGAGCTGCACGGTTCAATGGCAGGCTGACAGCAGTCGTTGCGACCATAAGGAAATCGGCAATTGCAAGATGCCATATCTTTACTGTGAAGAGACCCCATATCTGCACTCTTAGAGGAAACCCGGTATCTTTGAGGTTGCGCAGCATGGAGGTAATTCCCATGATAGCAAGGCCAATCCAGAAGAGATTGAAGAAGCCATGGAAGTCTCGGTAATCGCTTTCTGGGTCGAAATGACTAACACGCGAGGCGAATTCGATCGTGGGAAATATGCGGCGGCGTTGCTCTGCGCGGGTTTGCTTTCGAACAGTCGAGAGAACTTTAACGGATGGAGGCGCATTCTCTGGGACGGGCGTGGAACGACCACTGTATGCAATTAGCTTGAGCGCATGATTTGGAGGTTCCATCATACCTAGTCAAGCCACTGGCAGTTCCTGTGCTCAAATTATCGGGCATGAGGTGCCCCTCGCTATCTTCTGCTATTGACATGCGAAGGACCTCCGAGACTTGCGAGTGTTTGGGTTTGCGCGGTCGGGGGCGAATAACGTGGTCATGATCGCCTGCGTGACCATTCCCATTGGGAAGAGGATCTATCGAAGAGCTCATATTCGTAAATGTGTATAGTATAGTACAGTATATATTCGTATGGCGGTCGTAGATGTCGTGGTAAATGTTGAGGATTTATTCAGCCTCGCCTTGGAGAGGAAGATAAAGTTTCGGCAGTAGTGTCAACTCGGCGCCCGCGGAAGAAGACGAAACAATCGGAAACAGAAAGCGACGAAAATAGACGAGTCAAGTCGTGACGTTTTAGTCTGAGAATGTGAGACACGACCGCAAATGCCCTAAAGTGGTCTTGTCTTGAGTTGTCGCGGCTTCGTAGTCGTCAAGACAATAGGATAAGGCAGAGAGGGGAGATAAGAAGAGGAGGGAGAGAATGCGGGTATAAACCTGGAATAAGGAGCGGAAGGAAGTGAACGACGTAGTAGAAGCCAAGAGCTCCTAACTTGTTTCTTGTTTAGCACTTAAATGTTGTGCTACGGATGGATTCAGTGGTCAGCGGTTCTGGGGCCCGAATTGATGACAGCTCTGACCTCTTTTTTTAGGTGGCTTGAACCCCTAACTCCAACCTCAATAAAATGACGTAACATTCAATGGATCATCGGGTCCTTCGTCATTTCTGCACGCACTCAATCTCAGCCCTTACTTAATCTTACACGCGGCACTACAATACGATTATACGTTATACTCGTATAACAATCATTTCTAGGCAGAATTATTCACTCTTATTGTTTAGTTGCTTGTTCGACCAATGGAGTCAGTCCCTCCTAGGCTGACCTGGCCTGACTGGAGACTGTCCGCGTATCACGTATCGTCATCAACCCTCGTTTTTCGCATTCGCGAGTCGTATCCTTTCTCGTTATTCGCCAAGAACTCGGTTCTAGGGTTGACGTTGGCTGGTCCGACAGTTGTTTTGGATCATGGTCCTTGTACTGGAGCTTATCCCTCGTTCGGATGTTTCTTAATTCATCCATCACATTGATGTGTTTCCTCCATGTACTAAGATAATACGATGGAGATGAGACCGGGTTACAGTATTACAGCGACAGCTTGTCGACCGCCATTAACCTACAGCTTCCAACAGCTGTCATTCTTCAGAACGCTCATTGTTCTGAATAGGATCATGCCTACGTTAAGCATAGCCACCATATACTTTCCCGCCCCCAATGATCAGGCCAAATTTCGACGCTCGTACGAAGTTATATGTGCAAGCAGATTCTTGAGACGATATGTCAGAGGCCTTGGGATGAATAGAAGAACTCTCTGTGCCACTCTATTGAATGCGAACAGAATTGAACCGACCACTTTTCTAGATTACACCTTTGATACACAAAAGTTTACTCTGAATAGTTTTTCTCTCAAATCATGGATGTACCAAAGTGTCCTCTTGTCTCCTCCTTCATTGCCTTCTCATCACGGCCAGCCAAACAACCCAGCAGCGCAAAATGAGACTTCGTAGCTCTGGCTGCCTCAGGTGGTCGTATCTACCACAAGAGGTTCGCCGCAAAATTCTAGACACGATAGTCGATCAGAGAAATCCACGCTGGTCTGCTTTGGCCTCGGTATCCAAAGAGTGGCACAGCGTTATTGGAACGAGAAACATAGCCAAGCTGAACCTCCGACCATCGTGTCTAGAGGATTTTGAGCAAGCAGTGGTTCGACAGAGAGACCTTGTGAGGCATATCTATCTCAATGTTGAGCTGACCGAATACAAGTGCTCCTCTTGCAAGAATGAGTATGCTATCAAGATACCCGATAAAAATGACTGTCTTATGGGTGAGGCGGTTACAAAGCTTTTGATCATTCTCAGCACTTGGAACACAACAGGTCCTTTGACGCTGGAACTCAACGCATCATGTGCTAGTGACTCGAAGCACTAGTTTAAGAACTTTCGTTTCAATGACGAGCACGATGCTCCTTGTGGCCGAGACTCGGTCATCCCCACGGAAGCAATGCATAGTGACTGGCATGACCCCAAACACGGTTGGGAGAATGGTGTCCAGACGAAACCTCCCCCTTTCCACGCAAACGAGCGGCTGTTTGGGCGTATTCTTCGATCGGATAGGTTTCTGGATTCTATTCCCAATGTCAACGCAGTTACCCGTTTCATGATCCGCCGGCAATTCCGCCATCGTCTTGATCCTCGCGTATTCGCATCACTTCTGTCCAAATTCAGCCGCCTCACGGATTTGGTCTACGAACCATGGCCCCAAAATTATTTAACACACTATCGGTATTCATGTACGCGAACCCTCCGACACTGGAAGGCTGTCTTCCTGAGAATCAACCATTATGCTAACCAGCTTGTTCATAGTGGATCCGCCATTTATTGGCATGCATTTGCCCAAGACTCTTAAAAGAGTAATCCTATTTCAGGATTCCAAACAATACCTCAAAGAGATCGCCGCCCTTGAAAATCCATTTTTTAATCGTCCGTCAAAGTTCGATTTCCCTAGCAACACGAAGAGCATCGCTCAGACAAGTCTGAGACTCAATGAACTCGCCGTCTCATTCTTTATCGATGCCGTGAACTTCTTCAAGGCATGCGAGGAAGAATGGACATGGGATTACCTGCAATCTCTCTCCCTGACATCAAGTCTTCTCTTACAGAATATAAAGGAACAGAAGGAGCGTATCGATAACTTTCTTATCGCCGCAGCAAAGCTCGTACTACGAATGCCGAACCTGACTACCATGGTACTCTGGAGTGGAGGGGCAGGGAAAGCTTGTGCATTCATGTACGCCAGGACAGAGCACTACGCCCATGTGACCTGGCGAGGAACCTGGGATCTGGAGATCAGTCGACAAGTCCTGGAGGCATGGGAGGATGTTGCTAAGCTCCATTCGGTGGAGCTTAGAGTCAGGCATGAGCGCCTTCACGAGGTCATTAGATCTCGTGGGGACGCCATCTTCCACCTCAACTTGCCTAGCCAGGTTATTGAGCCTACATCGCTCTGGCAAATCCGGGTGGAGGACGCCCAGGGACTTTAAAGTATGTTCCTGGTGCTGAAGAGTGGAAGTTTGCTCTCTATTTAGGGAGATGGTAAGGCTAAGTGGGAGGAGAGGCCAGCCCTCGAGGAGTAAAAAGACTTCTGACTACAATCCAAGTTGACAGATATTGCTGCCCACATTACTTAGGCTAGGTAGTCTAAAGGCCTACTCAACTTGCCTAAATCTTCATGTTATTAAGGATAGACGTCCTCAGTTTCGTCTCCCTTAGTCAAGTGTTAGGAGATATTTAGCACTTCTGGTAGCGTCACACCTCAAGATATGGCCTTGCAAATCATCAATTGAAATACTTCCGTAAACCCTTTTTATCCCTCAATCGTTCACTTTGTTCCTTCAGTGTAGCAAAATATATCTCCCTTCCGTCTCCATGTCAAGAATATCGTTTCCCCTATTTCCGTCCGGTTGGTAAAGGCAATCCGCTGCTTACATGTCTACCGCAAGCTCACTTTGAGCCAAGAGACGCTAAAGCTTCATAATGCTTTTGAAACATCACTATCTTGTCAATAACGGCTTCGTTCTTTTGCGCATCCATGAATTTGCGTAGTGAGCGTAAAGACATTTCTGCCCACTGTCTTCGCCGGACCTCATCATTCGCCTTCTCCGCATTTAAGATGGCCCTCTCAAAAGAGGCCATAGGGAGGATATAGCCTGGGCAACTTGGCGGGTCGTCTTCTAGACTTCGTATGCCCACGAGGCGGTTCATCGCAGACTGAATCAATTTGTGCACAGGAGTGCGTCCGGATGGTGCTTGAGTCGATTTCACGAGAATCATGGGATTTCGTGAGCTTACGCTCTCCCAGTACTTGACCAGGTCGCGATCTTCAAGGAAAACGTTGATTGCCTATATCAACGTTTCATTTATAAGGCGAGGATTAAGTTGCGCACGCGAATTCGCCAGCTTCTGTTGGATAATGTCCCATGCGATATGGGTAGGTTGTGGACGGTCTCGGAGGGTGTTCAAGACTGTTTTGACGGTGATCAAGGAGTTGCGCGGGTCGCTCATGGCTGTTTGCTGAATCATGGCCAATCTTTCTGCATCGATCCGCAAAGTTAGATGCTCAGGTGGCATCCCGTGAAAGAATGGGAGCTTGTCAAGGCCCTCACGGAGCCTGACCTTTCCTTCGAGACCTAGATACTTGATCCAGGAGAGCCGACACTCCTTCTTATATAGAAAATAGGCATCCTGCTCTGGCGCTTGCTCCCTAGGGATAGTAGCCAGGGGCAGAGTCTGGTCTCTTTTTACTAAAGGAGAAGGTATACCTGCTAGTATATTTCTTAGTTTAAGTATAGAAGAAAGCATTAGACTGACCTGTTTGTGACGAGTTCCCCGTAAGGTCTATGGCTTCGATAGCCATCTCATATTCAGAGCGATATATCTTTGATAAAGACTTTGGGGCTGTTTGGTTGATCTTAATGTGTGCTGTGTTGAGATGTATTGTTAGCATAATATGAGATATAGAGGAAAGAAGGAGGAGGAAGTGGAAGAGGCGGTTGAACACAGCCTTTAAAATATCCCTATCCTAAACTTATCCTAAGACCTCTCTGCCTAAGGCATATGTCACAGTCCCTATACAACTCGAAAGGTGTTAAGGCAACTCACCTATAACTACAATTTATTCACTGTTATCAAAAGACCAGTAGCGTAATGCAGGTAATGTTTCTTATGCCAATGCATTCAACGAGGCTATTCAGTAACTGACTATTATTTCCACGACTCCAGAATCTCAATGAACCACCATCAGCAGATGATATCACCTACCATGTAGTAACAAGACTGCCGTTTCTGGAGAACCCCAGCGCCCTCCATGGTATCCTTGAATTGCTCATCAGCAGCAACCTATCGACCGAAATACTTCACATCTTCGAATGATACCTCCCCAACCGAGTCATCTGATACAAACTTCTTAATGAGTTGACATTCCGTCCCACTCATTCCCAGACCATGTGTCTGTGTGTCTGTGTGTCTGCTGTTGTGTCGAGTCTTCCAACCGGTCTTCAGACTACAAATCTCTGGTCCCATGACACAATGGCTTTGAGCGAAGTCCTTGTCGAATCTTATAGCAATGTCATGTAAAATATCGACTGATTCGGTCTTTTTGTTACGAGTAGATAAAGACCCCGGTGAGCCGCTTGCAGCTTCTTCCATACAGCCAGGCCAGTGCTTTAAGATCCAATTTGATGACTACGCCGCTCTGCTTGAGGTTATTATGTTGTCTATTCAGGCGTTTCATCTGACAACGAATATATATGTCAGGTTTCGTCTATTCCGCCATCATCTCCTCCTTGTGCTTCAAGTTTGTCACCAAGCTAATCTCATCAAGCCAGCTTCGGCTGTACTTATGGCACCGCATGAAGACCTTGTTCTTTATTTCCTCGCTGAACGCCTTAATGATAAGAAGACAGATTCACTGTGCCATTTAAGGAAGAAGACTCTTCTGGATGAAGCCTGAAGCCTCGATGGCCGAGTTTCCGGTTGAGGTCACGAGCTTGCAGCATCATTCTCTCACAGGTCATGAGATATGTTACATCGATGAGCTGAGACTCCGTAGGAACAGTAAAGTTTGCCGTATTTTCGGTAATATGCCATAGATCCATGAGTTCTGATTGGTTATACAATGAGATCTTGACAAGTTGTTGGTGAGTTGATGGAAATGCTGGTCCATCCTCTGGTATGGCACCCAGGGGTCGATTCCCTGGACCGGAGTCTATTTTTTGCTGATATTGATTGCTGAATTAATGAAATTGGTCCAACACCACCATCTCTTTTTATTAGTAGAAACCATTCTGGTACAAGCAGTAAATAAAGCCGGAAAAGACTGAGTTGGCACGTATTTACGTGTTGTTAATGTCCTTACTGAGAAGAGGAGGCAATGGAAAGAAGGGGGTAACCCTTGCAAGTGATGGCAATAGGACCTGCCGTTCTAAGCAGCGATGTTTCGGAGCTGATGAATTGAGCTCTGGCCCCACCCACGACGAACTCCAAACTCAACTCCTCCATCAACATCACCACAAGCAAGAAATCATGGTATTGGTCCTCCCTTGTCTCTAATCATAACGCACCAAATCACTTGCTCGCCATCCAGCAACTCGCGTCTAAGCTGCCCTGCCTCGTCCTCTGTCTATCGGCCACCAATCACATGGGTCACGATATCGTTGCCCACTTCAACAAGTCCGTCCGGTATGGTGTAGTGGCTAACATTTCGCGCTCTCATTCAGTGAGGGAAAATCAACTCGATCCGCGGAGCCCAGGGTTCGATTCCCTGTACCGGAGTATCCTTTTGCTTATTGTGTCTTTTTGCTGCTGTGTCAGTAGGCACTCTGTCATATCTTTGGACCACACCCTGGGACTTGGGTTGTTATCCTATGGTTGGTCTTATTTGGTCTTCGCGCTCTTGTCTAAGTGGGCAGAGAGTGGCAGCCCTCTTCTATATCTTTTTACAATTCATCGAGTCGCGAACATGGCAGTTACCCCGACAAACAACTTGCAAGCAATAGCAAAATGTATTGCGATGGCCCTGCATGGTCTCCCTTATTTATACAGCAGCTATCCTGGAAGTGATGCTTTTCTCGTCTTTCATCCTAGAGTTCTGTTGAGAAGGAACCCGTCTCTCTCTAATCGCGCTCCTCACAAGGCAGCGCGACATATCTGTATCCTCAGATGTCTATTTCTGCGCTTCTCTGTTGACTCCCTACTTATTTGCCATTATTCTATCTTTCCATTTGTTATTTCTATGCCCTATGGGCGACAGCTTGCCCGTCCATGGTCCATTTTCTACAAGCAAGTGCATAGACCAATAACACCTGTCTATATGCAGCCAGATCTGTCTCTTGTTGTCTGATAACATTTACCACAGTATCTATATCACTTCCATACTTCTTGTTTTGCCACAGTCCTTCATACTCATTCATGGCCAAAAAGATATTTCTCTTCCTGATCGCCACAGAGGCATCTATCTAGAGCAGCAAAAGATAAAGATCTCCGGTACAGGGAATCGAACCCTGGGCTCCGCGGAACTAATCCCTCAGGTTTTGAGAGCGCGAAATGTTAGCCACTACACCATACCGGACGGGCTTGTTGAAATGGCAACGGTATCGGGCGAGAACAGCATGCCGGTGCTGGATGGATTCTCGTCAGAGCTGGCAGCTGGCTGTTGTATCTCTGCTAGACTTAAATGCAACATGCCGTAATGGATCGTAGCACGCAATGGTCCATGTGGATATGGGGCAGTACCCAGTCGTAAGTAGCCAGCACGCCAAAGTAGGTGACACTTACAAGTTGTTGGTCCTGATTCCGGTCAAGAGAGGTTTCAGATCATGATAGTAGGGTATGTGCAAAGAGATTCAGGGTGTGTTTCATACCGAGCGGACAGTGTCGTATAATGGCGTGGATCGCCGTTTTGTTGGTTTGGTGTGCATGATGTACCGGTTGAGTGGATGCTTTACAGTCCTTGTGTAGATATAGAGTGGTGAGCATGGATTGCCGAAAGGGCTTGTGCTCCAAATCTGACTTCTTTTTATTCTTACTTGCCCTCTTATTTCTGAGTGTTATATCGTGCTTACAGGAGGTGCCCAAGCTATGAATGATATCGGCAACTCATAGCATGTCTGTCTTTGGTCCGAAGAGCATGGTTATCTTGCGGCTATTCGAATGAGACACTTGACCATCCAGTGTCAGCTGTAAGAGTCCGAAAACCAGTGTAATACGTTTTCCCCCTGCATTGAACGATCGGTGATCAACAAGTGACATTGGGGAGGTGGTCTGCCAAGTAAGTTCTCAGTAAGCTCAACACAACGCGCAATTAGTTGAACATATAGACATGTATGAGAGAAAGTACCATTATTTGAAGTGCCGCATATGCACCGTATTTGCACCCCGTTGGCAAGGGCCCAAATTGATTGGTTACATAGATCAGTATAAGAGTGGAGACAGAACAACGCTGGGATAAGAACTTGACTTGGAGATGAGGCAAACGCAACACGCCAGAAGACCAGAGAACTATATAAAACTAACTGCAACCATTATCGCAAATAATCAATCCTGATGATAAAGTTCTTATGCTTTTGGTAGTAATTTTTATAGGCATATCTCACTAACGCCAACCCATTTGCAAGTTCTAATTCTCGCTCCCCCAAGTTCATCCATTATCACCAAGTGTAACTAATACAACCTTCAGACAATCCCATCCATCTCTTACCTCTAATCTATTATACCGGCATTATTCATATATAAATAATAAATATAGCTAGCCACAAGCCAGACAAACAGCAACAACGGTCTGCTAATCGCTCCAGCGCCCAACCCACCAGATCTCCATCCTCATCAATCGCAGCCATTAGCAAAAAGAAACCATCAACACCAGCAAAAGATATAGACTCCGGTACAGGGAATCGAACCCTGGGCTCCGCGGTACTGATCCCTCAGGTTTTGAGAGCGCGAAATGTTAGCCACTACACCATACCGGACGGGCTTGTTGAAGTGGGCAACGCTATCGCGATTCATGCACGCAACGCCGACAGAAGCACCGAGACACACTCACATGAACACCCACACGCACGACAGACACATATACTCTGTTACCCTCCGTCTATAGTAATAATACATGCCTCTGTTCCAAGACGATGCTTTGCTGCCCTGCTATAATTTATCGGCATTTTCACTTCCAACTCCCCCTATTGACGGTTCCTTCGCCATGACAACAAGAAAAAGAAAAGTAACGTAGCAGATACATGAATAACTCCCTTCGTCTTCCCGTGAGCCTATGCGGCTCCAAAGTCTTGCGTTTGATATTACAACCGTTGCTCGATGACGCTGTCGACCTCCCTTACTCCATCATACCATCAGCAATTGCTAGCCTTTGCTTCGCCGTCTTGGCTCGCTTTGTCCCCTTTTTACCCTTCTTGCCTTTGCTATCGCTGTCGCCAGGTGTGGCTGCGGTAGCTGGTGTTGCTGTACCAGACAGGCCCTTGGATCCATCGTCAAAATTACCCTCGCCTGAGATGCGTTAGCTGGAAACTGAGAGATTAGTGGACTGTTTTGCTCACCTTCATGATACATCTCGTCCAGACTGGCCGTGTTCTCGGCCTTGCGTCGCTTGCCACCCTTCTTCTTCTGCTGCTTCTCAAGCTCGCCTGACTCGAGGAGCTCCTTCTCGCGGCGCTCGATCATCTCAGCTTGCTCGTCATCGGCAAGCCACATAGCAATATCACGGTTGCGGTTCTCAGGAGCACGACGGCCAGAGAAATCAACGCTTGCACCACCACCCTGGATCACGACACGTTGAACCTCTTCCTTCTGCATTGCTCTCTTACGGATGCGCTCTTCGATCGTGCCGCGCGTGATGAGACGATAGACTGTGACCTGCTTGGTCTGACCCAGACGATGTGCTCGATCCATGGCTTGCGAATCGATGGTGGGGTTCCAATCGGAGTCGTAGAAAATGACAGTATCGGCGGATGTAAGGTTGATACCGAGACCACCAGCACGAGTAGACAGAAGGAAGATGAAGATCTCGGGACGAGTCTGGAAGTCGTGCACGGTGTCTCGTCGATCCTCCAGCTTGGTAGAACCATCAAGTCGGCAGTACTTGTAGTTGCGGTAAGTCAAGTACTCTTCCATCATGTCAATCATGCGAGTCATTTGGAAGTACAGGAGTACGCGATGACCCTCACTCTTGAGCTTGAACAACAGCTCATCAAGCTTAGCCAGTTTACCACTGTCAGTAACAAAGCGCCGCATGGAAGGAACAGAGATATTAGTGAAGCCCTTCTTCTCGTGATCAGGCTTGGGCAGCATCTCGCGAGTGGGCCACAACTCCATGGGAAGCTTCTTCTCCACAAGAGCCTTCTCCTCAAAGACGGTAGGGCCATAGAGAATCTTGCGGATTGGTGCATTAAACAAAGCTTCACTGCGTTCGGCCTCAGAGCCCCAGCTGCGGCACGATACCTGGATTGGAGGTGCTGAAGCGCGAGGTCTACCAGCAGGTTCCAGACGGCCGAGACCAGACTCGTTATAGTCTGATTGAGCAACATTCATCAGCTGGGTCAAAACACCTTCGCTGGTGATGTCCGCCAGAGGCTTTCGGTTCTGTCGCGGCCGAATCTGGAAAAGAGCATGAGCGGGAGTGTAGTTCTGATCCTCGGTATCACTGTAGGCCACGTTCATGTATCCAAGTCTGTCGCGTTTCTGAAGCTCCTTGGCAGCCCGGACAATCAAGCTTTGGTGCGTGGCCTCATAAGCCTCGTAGGGAGAAGCGTCAGCAAACCTAAGCCACGAGAAAGCCTCTGATCCATCACAGCTCTCGCGGATGTTGTCTGGGCTCCAAATGTTCATCATGTGGTTCAATGCCTGGTTCTTCCAGCCTGCAACTTGACTATCCGGGCCCGCCTTGTTGATCCGTCCTCCGTTTCGCCAGATAAGGCGAGGGAGCTCGTATTCAATTAGGTTGCGACTAGAGTAGCCCACGGCAACTTCGTTACCCTCACGAACAAACGACGCGGTCTCTGCGAAGTACGCGCAAGCAAATGGCGAATTGACCTCAGCGCGCTCGAAGAGATCGGGATGGTTACAGACCTTTCGGAACTGCATAACCAAGTTCATCAGAGTGCCCGAATCTTGGTCGTCGCCCATGGTGGCCTTTTCGACGAGATCCATAATGTTAATCTGGTTTCGAAGATTACTGTAGTACGCGCGTTGTCTGTAAGTGAGGTCGCAGAAGATATCCATCTCAATCTTGTCACCAAGCTCCTTCTGCACATGCTTCTTGACACGACGAAGCATGAAAGGCTTGAGAATCATGTGCAGACGCTTCAGCTGGTCCTCATTGAGCTTAGTATTACTTTGCGCGTGAGACTCGATATCCTTGGAGAACCACTCGCTGAATTCGTCGTGTGAGTCGAATAGCGACGGCATGATGAAATGAAGAAGTGCCCAAAGTTCTTGCATGTTGTTCTGGATGGGAGTACCAGTAAGAAGCAAGCGGTTTCGGCAGTGGAAGTTGAGCAATGCCTTCCATCGAGAACTTTGAGAACTCTTGATGGCCTGGGCTTCATCAAGAATCATGTACTGCCACCTCATCTTCTGGAAGTAGGCCACATCAGACACAACCAGCTGGTATGAAGTAACACAAACGTGGAAAGGGGCGTCTTTTCGGTATGTCGTGTGCTTGCGATCCCAGAACTTTCGGAGGACCTTTCGGTCATTGGCGCCACCCCAGTATGGAAGAATTTTGAACTCAGGGACGAATTTGGCGATCTCCTGCTGCCAGTTGTGCAGAGTAGAAGCAGGAGCGACAACGAGGAAAGGTCCCCAAATATCATGCTTCTCAGCCAGGTAAGCCATGACGGAGATGGACTGAACAGTCTTTCCGAGACCCATTTCGTCTGCCAAAATACCGTTGATACCTTGCTCGTATAGATTGACAAGCCAGTTGAGACCCTTGAGCTGGTATTCCTTGAGTTGGGCATTGATAAGCTTCGGTTGTTCGATCTCGACGTCACCCAGACCTGTGGGGTTCTGGAAGTTCATCTCGCCCTCGTCGTCCATGTCGAGACCCTGGTTGTTGAAGTCACGGGCCTTCTTCTGAGCCTCAGCGATGGCATTCTGAGCGTTGGCCATAGCAGCAGCACGGAGAGCCTCTTCGCTGCCCTCCTCGAAGTCAAGGTTCTCGAAGTTAGTAACCTTGCCAGTGACTAGTCCTGTGGGCTCATCGATGTCGAGTTTCTGCTGGTCAATCTGATGGGCGTCCTTGGCGACATCCGGATTGTCGGTACTTCGTTCCACCTCATCAGTCTTGATCTTCTTGCCGATAAAGTGAGAGTACAGCTCAGTCTGCGAGATAAGGAAGTTAAGCTTTCTCTTTTGACGGGCGGCTTCACGGTCGGCTTCTTCTTTTCGGGCATTCTCGATCTCCTGCTTCTCAGCAGCCTTGCGGAGATCTCGTTCTTCTCGCTCGTTACGCTTCCAAAAGCCCATCATGTCACGCATAACACGCTTTGCTCGAGCTTGGAGATCTTTGGTGCCCTTGTTTGTCCGTAATTGCCAGCGCTTTGCTTCCTTCGATGCCAAGATGGCTGTCTTTTTAAGATTTGAGGCTTTTGTGGCATAAGAGTCCACGGCGAGCTTGAAGGTCTTGTTGACATCTTTACGAGCCATATCTCGCCAAATCTGGTCGTAAATTTGGTTGTAGCCCTTAGACATGAACCGTTTCTCATTATCGGGAATATCATCGACCTTCTCCTTGTCTTTGTCTTTGCTCTTCTTGCTTTTCTTCTCGACAGGCTCGTCTTCGGTCTTATCACCGTCGTCCTTGTCTTTCTCTGTCTCGGTAGAAGGATCTTTCTTGGATTTCTTGATCTTGATTCGAACGCGGTTCTCTTCTTTGGTTGGGAGTTCCTCTCCAGCATCAAGAGCAGCTTGGGCCGCTTCAGCAGAATCCTTCTCGGCCTGCTTTTGCTCCTTGGACTTCTTGAGACGAGGTCCACTACGGCCCTTGCCCTTTCGCTTGCCAGATGGTGTACCTGCTTCCCCAGATTCCACATCAGAAGCCTGAAATGAGGACATGGTGCCACCCTCCAGGTTAAGCTCCAAATTACGGGCAGGGCCCTTGATACCCTTCTGGAGAATAAGTTTCGTCTGCTGTGCCTTCTTACTGGCGCGTTCAGCATCTCGAAGATGTTTCTGCCGTTCGGTTTCGTCTTCAGCAGCCTCGGCGCGAGCCAGAGCTGCCTCTTTCTGCTCCATGGTAACAGCCATTGACTTTTCACGACGTCGCTTGCGTTGCATATCCTTCTTGCGCTCCTTTTCGGCATAAACTTCTTGTTCGCGGACCTCATGGAGTGCTTCGTCGTAAAACACGTCGTCGTAGCGTCGTTTACCAAGCTCTGCATGGAGTACGAGCTTCTTGCTGGTTGAAGTCGCAAAAGCGGCACGCCGGGAGAGACCATGTTCCAGGTCAAGTTGATCCATTACGCGTCGTCGCTTCTGAGCTCGCTCCTTGTACTGCTGCTGGTCGAATTCATCGGGTTCCAGGTTTGAAGCCCTGTTGTCAATCTGTGTCTCGGCGTTCTGAATCTTCTTCTCCATCTCTGCTGACCAAGTCTTTGGCTTGGGCAAGCCATTTGCTTGTCGCTTAGCGGGAAGTCTAGGTGTTGGCGATTCCTTCTTAATCGATAATCTGCGACCATTCTTAGGCGTAGCGGCATCTCGAATATCAGAAGCACGGCCTTTTGTTGACTTTCGACCTCCTCGCTTCTTGGCAGGAGGCTCTCTTTCTTTGTCTCTACCAGGGAAAGGTTCGGGCTCAGTCTCAACGTCTTTTTCAACCTCTGTGTCGTGATCCGCTTCAGGCTCTAGGGAGCGTTTTGTCTGCTTTGATTCCCGCGAGTCGCGCTTCGGTTCTCGATCACGTCTAGAATCTCGCTCTTGCTTAATTTCTGGTTCGACTTCTCGTGAAATCAGAGGAGATTGTTCTTTGGGTTTTCTAGCGGGCTCGGAGCTAGAGAGGATGCTGTCAAAAGACATTGGGTTTGCTCTTGATGTCTGCAATGGTATTAGTGCAAATGAACATTCTGTATATAGATTAGCACCTACGCTTGCCGATGCCGGCTTTGGTGGTGATGGAGCTGCAAGATCAGACTTGTAGGGTGTAAGGGCAGAAGCCCCGTTAGTAGTAGAAGTCATGTTGGCCGTAGCACCATGTCTCGCACTTGGAGAAGCGAGTAAAGATTGTCGTCCCGGAGGGCTGAGAGATCCAGCTGGAGGATTCTGATGCGAATGTGATACTGGACTTCGCGGCCGACTATATGATGGGGCTCGTGGAGATGTATAAGAGCCGTTGTAATATGAAGGAGTGCTTTGTTCGGCAGATTGCGAATAAGGGTAAGGGTCGCGAGTCTGTTGTGGAAGAAGAGAAAAATTAGCTCCACGTCAGCAAGCTTTGTGGTTATTGAGGTCTTGGTCGGAACAGAAGGAGGTTGTGCGACGGAGTTAAGGGTGGTGATGAAATTAAAAGGTGTTGCGATAGTGACAGTTTGATGGGAAATTAAGCTTGATAAGAGTAAGGGAAGGGAGCAGGCATTGATGGCCTGGACGTGATAGGTGAAGATCTCGATGATCAAGATAGAATTGAAGGATGATGGGGAAGAGGAAAATCAAGGGACGTCGGGTGCAATCAATCAAATCGAGTCTGGGCGAGACGAGACGAGAGTCAAAGACAAAAAAAGAGTGGATTTGCCCCCCTTACCTTTGGAGTGCCAACCGGGGGCGCGTTGGCGTTGGCGTTGTTGTTGGCGTTGTGCCAGGAGGCTCCAGGCGTCGCCGCGTCAGAAACTCGACGTTCCTTTGTTGTATCAGTTGTAGGGTCGTAAAAACCTCGCGATGCAGGTTTAGTTTCACGCGGTATATAAATGTCGTGGTTCGACCCGGGGGGATAGTATGCAACAGGAGGGTGCAGCGGCGACACGGGCGGAGGACCAGCAGGCGGTGGTGCTGGAGGTTGACGATGATGCTGTTGCTGATGAAGTCCTGCTGCTGACGATCCAGGTGATGATGAGTTGAGGCCTACAGGAGGTGGAAGTGATGGAGCGACGGGGCCGCCGGGTGCGCCCGTGGACGATGACATGTAGGGATTGGGCAATGCTGGACGAGGCGGGGATTGAAGGGAATGGCCGGCACTTGGAGTGTTTTGATGGCTGTGGCTATGACTATGGCTATGGCTATGGCCGTTGGGAGATGTAAAGGGAGGAGGACGGTATTCTGACTTGGGTGAGCGCAGACTGAAAGTGGATTGCTGATGCACATTCGCAACGCCTGCATTCGATGAGGCTGTCGCCGTTTCTCCAACTATAGGCCCAGGTCCAGCTGAGTCACCGTCGCGCCTATTGTTGTGGTGATGATGATGATGGTGGTGGTGATGATGGTGATGCGGACGGGAGTCTCGGTCATCATCTCCACCATCTTCTCTATGTGGTGGCCGCTGCCGCACCGAGGAGTTATAGCCGTTCTGATCCATGGTGATTGATGGTCTAGCGCCTGAATGGCAGACAGAACAAAGCTAAACACCCGAGAGAGCAGGGAATGTGTTATAGTCGGACGGCCGGTGGTAATCAAGCTGGAGAACCCATGTGCTCGATAAGCAACGATGCGACGACGGTTTTGGGGGGGTTAATGTGTCCGGTACAAGATGCGCAATCGATCAATCAGAGTTTCGCGATGCGCACGCGAGGCTGTGGGAGGAACCGTTACGTTGCGATGCGTTGCAGGTTGAGTTGCGATGCGATGCGATTCGCAAGTCGCGATCGGTGATGCAGCGAACTGCGACAGAGGTACGTGTGGGATGAAAACGATGGACAGTGATGGATCGCGACAATGCCAGGTCTAGGTTGAGCCCCAATCCAAGGCAAATCGAAAGAGGATGCCCTGGCTGGGGGGCAAAGTGTTTTGGTGTGGAGGTGTTGGTAGCGTGGCGCTGGGATACGGCGATGCAAGCGGCAGTCGAGATGGGGAAGGGGATGCGAGACAGGGTTACTATACTGAAGTTTGGATGTATGTACTGAGAGTCTCGAGAGATATGGGAGTTTTATTAGAGGGGGGTAAAGGCCAATGGATTGACAGACAAAACTACAGTAAAGTGTAATAACAGCCGCGGGGGGACGGATAATGAGAATGTGAATGGTAAGAGAGAATCAGAAGGATCGGGGAACAACAAAGTGGAGTGGAGTTTGTTCTAGAGCTGGAGGTTAACCAAAATGAGGTGGTGATGGCGGGAGCTGGAGTGACAGCCCCAGCCCAGTCAATCAACAGTCAGTCAAGCAAGGTACGGATACCCGGTAAGGCAAAGCGAGGCGAGCCGAGTTTATTTATGTGAGTAGTGATAGTTCAAGCAAAGATACGGGTACTTGCTGAGGATAATTACAGCGTCTGTCTGCATTAATCAAGGCATATTCTGTGATGAACAATGACGACGGTGGTGGTGTGGGCAGCAGTGGAGATAACAAAGCCTATTGACACGGCGGGAGAGACAACCAGGAAGAGAAGAGACAAGAGGAGGTGATGCAGAAGCTGATCCAGGGACGGCGATGGAATCGAGGAGCTGCACGAACGGGGGGTTCTAGGGGGTTTGACGTGCTAAAATACCACCACTGAAACGAGATTTGCTTGCACAACAAGATCGAGTCAACGGTGAAGCAATCACAGCGATTATTTTTGTAATTGTGTATCACCGACCCGTCCAAGGCACGATTCCCTAAAGAGGAATTGGTGATAGGTTCAATTTGAATTTGGGGTTATAAGTCAGTACCTATGCTTTGCTGAGTGTTGAGTCACTGAATGTGACAGTGCCTGGCTGCATCTGATGCGTTGATCTGGCTGTTGTCTAAAAACCCTCATAGTAATCACGGCAAAATTCAAGTGCGTGCGTGCGTACGAATACAGCTCCATCCAAATCAAGGCACACGCGAACACGATGTTCACTCAGATTCCGCGTCAGACTCGTTTCTCACTCTATTTTTTCAGGTCCCAAGTCTCGTTCCCGTTGGCCCCCGTTCCATGTGGGTCTGCTTCAACGCTAAACTTTATAGCGTTAAGTTCCCCATCAGCCCCATCTCCAGTCACCAGCAGCGGGGATAGGTTCCGGAGATCGCTTCGAGATGATATGTCTGTCATTTTGTGTAGGGTAGAGGAGAGGAATGTTGACGTTGGATGGCTACATCATTCAGTATTATGAGAATGCACTTGCTTATATTGATTTGGTGGTGTGAAGAGATTTGGGCTCAATTCTTGCTTGAGTCTACCTACTAATTCAATTACCGTTGACAGTGAGACAAGCATTGTAAGGCTGAAGCCATTTAGCCGGCCATTCTCAGCCTTGATGATCCTTATGCCAGTAACCGCCGCTAACAAGCAAATGGATGAACACGAACACGTACTGGAAGAGTCCTGCCACAAGATGATCATGTGTATATCCATTTTCGAATTTATCAATGCCAGAAAAAATCTGGTGATGATTGCACTATAACTCGCATTCTTCAGCTGCCTTGCCAAGGGGGAGCAATATAATATCACGGCCTCTATTCTACGTAATAAAAAGTCCTAGGTAAACTTAGCATAATTTAATAT